>JAHTLZ010000327.1:15823595-15842132 GCA_023846285.1 Phrynocephalus versicolor
TACATACATACATACATACATACATACATACATACATACATACATACATACATACATACATACATACATACATACATACATACATACATACATACATACAATGGACAAGGACTTTAGAGAACACGGTTCAGATCACTGCTCAGCCTTGGGAACACTCTGGGGGAGTGGAATTGGAAAAAAAGCACTAAATATTTCACTTTCTCACTTGACTGAAAGCCTGTGTGTGTGTGTGTGTGTGTGTTGCATTGTTACAGTCGTGACTGACCCTTCATGACCCCATGGCCATGGAGTTTTCTTGGCAGGAATACTGAAGTGGTTTGCCAGTTCCTGTTAGGGTTTCTATCAATCAGTTCTGATTTGACATCATAGAAAAACAAACACACAAAGATTTAAGTAATAAAGCTTGCAATGCACCCTAAAGCTTGTAATGCACTTTGACCACCTCATAAGGAGAGAGGAATCCTTGGGAAAGTCCCTGATGTTGGGAAAGACTGGAGGCAAAAGGAAAAGAGGACAGCAGAGAATGAGGTGGTTGGATGGCGTTGTAGATGCAACCAACATGGATGTAAGCATACTCCAGGAGGCAGTGGAAGACAGGAAGGCCTGGCGTGCTCTGGTCCACGGGGTCACGAAGAGTCAGACACGACTGAAAGACTGAACAAATGCACCCTAATCAAATGTAACAAACACAATCAATTGATTACTGCATTTTCACCCTTCTTTCTCCTTCCATCCATGTTTTCTGTCATTTCTTCGCTTTAATTTTAGATTGTAAGCCTTTGTTTGCATACAGTTGTGAAATTCACATAGGCTAGATTGTACAGTCTGAAAGGAAGAAGGAGGAAAAGGATAAGAGCAGCTTATCATTTGTAAAAAAGATTATAAAATGGGTTTCCTCTTATTTTTGACTTTTCTTCCCCAGATATCGTTGCCGCTGCTACACATATCAAATGTGTTGTCTAGTTCCTGCTTACATTATCTACAAAATATTTTATCTGTGTCAGGTTTGGAAGCTCAAATGTTGATCTACCTTTCATTTCCATCTGTGAAGCATCACCTGCTGAAACCTTCTCATCCATCATAGTCACTAGAACTTAGCTGTGAGCACAATACAAATGGAACAAGATCCTTCTTGATAATGCTTCATAAAGGGATAGATTATCCATCACTTTATGCTTCTGCTTTATAAAGAAAATGCATTTCAATATTTGGTGTATCATCTTAAAGGTCTAACTTTTGGTCACATGATAGGCTGGAAATCACATACAGTATTTTATTTTCCCCCCATATCCCAGTAGGGTTCACTGTTTACACACTACTAGACCTCCACATTTTTAAGCTGCAATGTTATTTGGAAAACTGGATCTAAAATCATATGGAGAGCTTCCATAGATAGAATCATGGTGGATAATAAAAATTGGGATGCTGGATTATGAAGCTATTGTAGTCATCTCAGTTTCCTTTCCTCGTACATAGGGCAGTGGCACAGTGGTTAAATTGCTGTAGTGCAGCCAGACTCTGCTCACAACCATGGGTTCAATCGCAGTTAGCCAGCTCAAGGTTCACTCAGCCTTCCATCCTTCTGAGGTCAGTAAATCTCAGGTGGTTAATGTTTGTTTGTTTGCTTGCTTACGTGCTTGGTTATTTATTAGATTTCTAGACTGCACGTGTCGTAAAATCACTCTGTGGGGTTTACAAAAAATCAGTATATAGAACAGAAGAATAAAGAGATATAAAACTGAAATCAATCAAATATTAGATATAATTCTGTAGCCCTGATACTTTCAAGTTGGGTGGTAACAAGAGTCTCATTTCTAGAGATGGGCACAAAATGAACAATTTTTCGTTTTCATTTTTGTTTTCTCATTTCGTTACGTAATGAAATGACAAACAAATTTTGTCTCTAAAATAAAATGAAACGAACAGAAACACCGAAAATTTTGTCATGCATTTCGTTTTCGTGATTTAAAACAGTGAACTGCTTTAAATGCTAAAAAAATCACAAAAAATTGAAATAAATGCTAACGAAATGGTAACAAAACAAACAAAAATGAAAATGATTTTTTTGCAAAAATTCACAAAAAACGGAAACGTACCAAAACAGACCCTCTAAGTGACAAACGACAAATGTAACACCATTTTTTAAATTCATGCCCATCTCTACTCATTTCTATCTTAAATCTGCAATGACTATGTACCTAGTCACTACTTGTCCTCAGAACCTCTACCCAATTGTTTCCTACTTGGTTTTTGGCAAAACAGTAGGGCTCACGGGGTCAGTGATGGGTACGGGGGGTGGGCGGCGATGGGCGCGGGGGCAGCGGGTGGACGGCGACGGGCGGCGGGGGGATGGATGGTGGTGGCCAGGAGCGGGGGGGGTCAGCAGGCTGGCCTGTGCCCTCTGTCCATTTTGGCACCCTAGGCAACTGGACTTCTTTTCTTGTGAGATCAATATGCAGCATTTGCTATTAATATAGGGGTTCATATAATCTGCATGTTTCAACATCTGCGGGGGAGGGGGCTTTGAACTCTAACTGCGCATCAAACACCACATGACCACCTGGAAAAAAAATCTACACATCAAATTATGATGCACAGAAAACTTTAGTGGGACTGTGGCCATAGATCCGTGATGGTGAACCTATGGCATGGGTGCCAAAGGTGGCACTCGGAGCTCTTTCTGTGGGCACCCGACATCACCCCTTCATAGCCACCTGCATACAGGTTAAATTGCTGTATTGGCACTTTGCAAAAAAATTAGTGGGTTTTGAATTGCCGTTTGGGCACTCGGTCTCTAAAAGGTTCGCCATCACTGCCATAGATCATGGAAGTACGCACAGAATTCAATGTCCCAGGAGATGGGTCTCTGAAACAGTTAAGGTGATGATGAGTGAAAATCAAAGCAGCAAAGCCACCAATACCTAGGGCTGGTCACCTCACTGACGGGAGAGTTGAACCTTTCCCATAATTTACCTTGCAATTTAAAATAGTCTCATTATTTCAAGTACGGTGCCTCCATCATACCCGAAGCCCCGTCCTCATCACGACACATGTCTCAGATAAGCCTTCCTGTTTTTACTTTCAGATTTTGGTCACAAGCATAGCACAGTCCTCTTATGGCGTATACTAGAAAGCTAAGTGGATATCCAAACATAATGTCTTACTGATTGTGGATGGGATTACACCCCCCCCCGCACACTTTTCACCTTTAGAAAGTTTGGCTGTATTCCAGTGACCCTTTAAAAGCAGAATTCCCCACTTCTGCTAGCAGCATTGTTCAGATGCAGCTAATTTAGCCACTTGGCTGCCGAGCTCTTCATGTCAAAATGAACAGCAAAAGCTTCAGCACTAAATTGTCCTCTACCAAAGATAATTCTATTGTCCTGCTTTGTTATATTGTTCCACATTTCACATTTTCCAATGCAGTGTGAAATGTAAGGCGCACTTATTCTGAGCACAGCTTTCTCTTGAATAGAGAGGGTTTGAGACTTCAGGTATCGCTTTGTGTTTGCATTATTTCAACATGTGTATACCATCAGGGTGTCAGCAAGGAACCGTAATTAGAAGCAGAAGATCTGGGTAACTCACCGCACAAGGAAAAGGTAAAGGTTCTTCCCGCACATGTGTGCTAATCATGTCCAACTCTAGGGGTGGAGCTCATCTCTGTTTCCAAGCCAAAGAGCAGGTGTTGTGCAAGTCTGTGGCCATGTGGCCAGCATGTCCTATTTATCTACTTGCATTTACACGCTTTCGAAGTGCTAGGTTGGCAGGAGCTGGGGCGAACAGTGGGAGCTCGCTCTGCTGCCTGGCACCCGGGATTCACCGAGCTGCTGACTTTGCAGCCGACCGTTTCAGTGCTCTAGCCCACTGAGTCACCACAACTCATACTCTATACCAGTGATGGTGAACCTTTTAGAGACCGAGTGCCCAAACTGCAATTCAGAACCCACTAATTTTTTTTTGCAAAGTGCCAATACAGTAATTTAACCTGTATACAGGTGGCTATGAAGGGGCAATGTTGGCTGCCCACAGAAAGGGCTCCGAGTGCCACCTTTGGCACCCGTGCCATAGGTTCGCCATCACTGCTCTATAGTCTAAATTGCAATTATCTCTAGAAGCTTTGGCTTCTTTCTCTTTCCCTGCTCTTTAGTCATCATCATCTTTTAATTGCAAAGCTAGGTGAGAACCTATACGTAGGTCATCTCGTCTAGTCTCTCTCAAGGGGGCACAGTGGAGTCTTGAACTTCCCACCACTGGTTGAGCAGCCAGAGACCTAATGCATTGAGCTACAGTATCCAGCAATTTTGTCAAACAGCATCCCCCCTCCCCATTTCTTTTGATCCCTTCCTGTTGTACTTTTCCAAATCTGGTTTCATTCGAAAGCCCAGAGGGATCCCCAGCAATCAGAGGAGAAACTGGAAGTACTGTAGCACCATTAAGATTATAGTATAAGTGTTCACGTGTCCTCTGGAAGGAGTTTAAACCTCTTGGCGGGAAGGGTTTGTTTGGGGAGGCTAACAAAAGAGTTTCTTGCTCCTGAGTGACAAGGGACTTCAACAGATAACAGGCAGTGAACAGAGAAAGATTTTAACAACAAAATATCAATGTAGTTGAAACCCTGTTAAATATCAATGTAATTGAAGCCCTGGTCCTAATATTACCATCGTTGTAGCTCTGACGGCATTATTTTTGAGATCTGTAGTTGATTATAATACTGTGTTCTTATTGTTGTTGTTGTTGTGGTGGTGGTGGTGGTGGTGGTGGTGGTGTTTATAAGAAGATAAAAGTAAGTCAGTATAGTGATTTGCCTAGAATTTAAGGAAAAGCAAGTGATACATAGACCTTTTACAACCAGACACAGAATCCCCTTGCAAGCATGATTGGGATAAACCTGATTAGCTAGGATGGACTCAACAAGTTAAAAAGTTAGCTAAATGGTAGCCAATTGTGTCCTGACTTACAGGGTCAAAAGGTCAAATATCCCAGTCCCTGCTGCCTGAACACTTTGTCCAAATGTTCCAAATTTGGCATAGAGCAGAAATAACAGTAGCCTATCTGCTACATGTGTGCCAAATGTTGGTGCTGATGTAAATTCCAATGTAAAAATTATAGCCTATTTTTGGAATTAGTTTTTAAAATGTGGATTTGCTCTGCCAGCACAATAGCACCACTGCATTCTCATGCAGCAATAATGACTTCTGTTTTCTGCCTTCTGAGAATCTGGAGGCAGCCGTTCATTGTTGTGTGCCAACATTACTTTCCATCCTTGCTTCTGGTTAAACTGTTTACTCTTGTCTTTTTCATTTACCTCTCTGAAATATAGCACTTTGCCGTGATGTAAGCTCCCTGTAGAACTGTATTTCTATATTTTTCCCAGCTGCATTATGCAAATGTTTCCCATTTCCTCTGAGACTCCGCTTTATTCAATGGGTAGACAAAGACTTCAGCTTATTTGTTTCTCACAAGGTTCCCAGTTGTAATCAACATCTACTTTAGTGAGATGAGCGGCATTTTACGATTGCAGTTTAGATCCTGAGGCTTGATAAAACTGTAGTATGAATCTCTTCAGAAAATGTACTGACTGATTCCCGTGGCTTTTGTCCACATCAAATGTGGTTAGAAAATTGCTAGTACATTTGTCTCTCAGGGTTTAAAAAGCAAGAGGGCTATTTTGCTTAACAGGTTTTTCTTCTCTAGCAATTCAGGCCAAACATCTAACTTAGAGAGAGGCACGAATCGAAAAAAAAAATGACATTTTGTTTTGTTTTGTTTCATTGAAGGGACCGGTTTGGTTTGGTTCATTTTTCATGATTTTTTTTTTTTTTGGAAAAAAATCATTTTGTTGTTTCGTTTATTAGTTGTTCATTTTTTCCCGCTTTGCGCAATTTAAATTTCCTCCGCACGCAGGCGTCCCCCAATGCCCCAAACAAGATGGAAAACACACACACACAAAAGATGATGATGATGATGAATATTATACTAAACTATTTTGAGGTGTCCATAGATGGTGTGCATTTTAGATGTACTTCATAGGAAGTTAGAAATCTCCTTTCCAAATGTAGGCACATTGTGGCATTAAGTAAATAGAGAACAGTGCAGGGGTGCCGGTGTTGGTACCCCCAGCTTCACTGGGCAAGAGTAGTCTCTGTGTATACTGTCTATAGCAAGAGACATCAAAAGTTCAGATCCAAGGCAATGAAATGGCACCAGCTTTCGGAGAGCTTGTGTGTTATATTAGATCTCTCCTCCATCAAAGAGTCTGTGCAACCAATATACTAATGAGTGTTGACATTTCTATGAAATAGGATGTGATATACTGTAGTACAATCACAAGAAAGAAAGTAGAAATTGATCCTTGCACAGATCCAAATCCTGCTTTGATAAGAACACCTCCTTCTGGTCATTCCTGTGTAAGAATGGGCAATGCCCACAATCTGTCTGCCTTTTCACATGACCCCTAAGATCTGCTGGCCACTTAAATTCGGACCAGAGATCTTGGGGGTTCATTGCTCTTCCTGCGTCCCCACCCCTCCGCACTTCCTTGATCCTGTCTGCGTGAGGGGAGGGAGAAAAAAAGAAAGAAAAGAATGCCGGCTTACCTTCGTTCTGCAGGTCTCCCTCTGTTCCTGGCAGCATTCAGATCTCTTAAAGGGGCGGGAGGCAAAAAAAACAAACAGAAGCGAGGAGAGCCAGGCACTCACCAGATTACATCCGGATCTGGGGATTTTCACCCTCTGAGAGCAGGTACAAGAAAAGTGCGCTGGGACGCGCTTATGTGGGCGTGGTTGCACTTAATTTCCTGCAAACTCCTGAGCTGGTGGGGAAACAATTGTAAGCTCCGGAGCTGGCAGCCATTTGCGGCGGAGTTTAGGGGTCGTGTAGTGTCAGTCTATGTATCCTTATATATACTACTCTAGGCATGTAAGGGACCTTTGCTAAATTATTTGACTCAGGTTATCTAGACTTTGGAGTACATGTTGATGAGAAACATTCAGCTCAGGTGAGCTTTCTTGCCTTCAGATCAGAGTGGGACAAGACCCCAAATTAGATGTTATTTATCCATTTCCCAGCAACATATTTAGAGTGGCTTCATTCACAGCTGCTTTTCTCCCAACAAGGGAACCGGAGGCAATTCACAATATCAAAAAGAACAGAGTTACAAATATACGTTAAACATTTTAAAACCCCAATTAACCTACTAGCTAATTAAGATATAATTGGCTAATTAAAATCAAGTAAACATTAAAAGTATCTTTAACATCTCTCTTTTTTAAAAAAAAAATCTCACCCCCTTTCATTACATGGATGGGGTGGGAGAGACCCCAGAGATCCTCATCATCACCCATCATCATGACACTAGTGATTATTTACTTCCATGTTGTACATATATGAGTACAGTGAGCAGTCAGCCTTTGGATAGATGGCTGGTTCCAGTACAGGGGTTGTATACAGCTGGTCAAGGCAATAAGTAGGTTCAATAGCAGAAGAGACTGATGATTAGCCTGAAGCATAACAACATTACTAAAAGGGAGCATAATGGCCTCAAAATCTTCTAGGCAAGAGCTACTATTCCCAATTCAGTGAATGAGGTCATGAAATCGCACAGTAACAATCTTCTCCAGAAGCACCTAAAATTGTCAGAAGGGATGTCCTTCAGAGCTAGAGTTTATTCAGAAAAAAAATCATAATAACAGCCTGAAGCAAGTTATTTGATTTCGAACCAGTCTGAAGGAAAGTGAGAAAGTATCGCTCAGCTGAATCATGATTTTCTCCAAAGCACCCCATTTGTTCGGATTCGGATGCTCTGCAGCTTAAAAGTTGAGACTACCAGCTTTTGTTTCAGAGGACCCAGGATGACAGCCAGCCAGATGGACTTACGGAATTGTGGGACTCCCACAGTCCTTTGCCATTGCCAGTCTATCTAAGCTTAGAATTCTGGGAGTTGTGGTCCAAAACATCAGGAGGGCTGAAGTTTGGACATGCCTGATATATGTCATGACTCTTGGTGGGGAGGCTGGGAAGAAACAAAGGAAACCTGTGGGTACTTTCCATGTTGGAGGTTGATCAGTAGTTGATGGCACTGAGTTTCAAAAACAAACAAACAAACAAATAAACCCCCAAACCCAATGTTTATTTCATTATCAGAAATACAAATGCTTTAAAATATTCAGATGCAAGCCAAATTGGACGGGCAATAGATCACTGAAAGTGAAATGGTTGTGATTAGAGATGGGCACGACTTAGCGGTATTTTCGTTTTCATTTTCATTTTTTCATTTTCGTTACGTAACGAAACGAAAACGAAAAACGGTTCAAAAATGGACCGAAAACGGAAACGAAACGACTAATTTTGAGCCAATTTTCGTTTTTCGTTACTGGAAAAACACATAATGGAGCTAAATGGGGAGAAACGAAAAATTTTTCGTTTTCGGTTTCGTTTTTTCATTTTTGTTACGTAACGAAACAAAAACGAAAAATTTTGAAATTAGCTCACGAAAACGGAAACGAAACGAAACGGACCCTAGCCGAAAACGAAAACGAAAACAAAAATTTTTTTCTGAGTCGTGCCCATCTCTAGTTGTGATTTATAGGACACATGATTTAGACCAGTGGTTCTCAACCAGTGGGTCCCCAGATGTTCCTGGACTACAACTCCCAGAAGTCTTCATCACTAGCTGAGCAGGCCAGGATTTCTGGGAGTTGCAGTCCAGGAACATCTGGGGACCCACAGGGTGAGAACCACCAATTTAGACCAAACCAAAGTGGATGGCAGTTGTACACCCCAGTTGTCAACTTGGCAGTCCAGTGTTTTCACAGTGTTCATCTTGTCCTTTACCCAGGCAGAACAGATTAGCAGACTGCACTGGCTATACAGTTACACAATACATGCTGCAGCGTTATACATGTAACAACAATGCACAACAACCAAAATTCGGAATAGCAACTTTGAGCAGTATTTTAAGAGGAAAATCTGCTGTATTTGTATTTCTGTATATACGCACAAACCGTCTATATCTGATACAATCTACGTACCTTGTATTCTACCATTTGTCCCTCACTACCCACTTGGCATACAATGTTTAAGGATCCACATAGTATTATTTTCCAATTATCTTTACAAACGGCCGTTTGGTGGTGCTTAATGACACCTTATGGAAGGGGACATTAGAGGCATGATTATAACGAGGCTTAGCAAAGGACACACAGTATGACTTTATCTCCAGAAAAGATGCTGCACCCGTTTGATAGATTAAATGTTTGTTTGTTTGCCTCTTTATATTAGATGTAATGCAGCAAAACAAAATGGCCTTGGAAACATCTGTAGTGGGAAGCATCTCCCATGCCTTCAGGTTTTGTGCCATATAATTGGGCCCTGAAGGAATTGCTGGTTGCTGTTGTTTGTATCTAGGTGGTGTGTGGATATTGCCTCTATTTCTCATAGTTGCCTTGGAGCAAAACATTTTGACAGGGATCCTCAGGGCTCTTACCTCACAGGAGGGGGACAGGAGTGAAGGCGGTGTCTGCTCTGTTAGAGGGTCAAGTTAAAATGATCCAAAGTTCCATTCAATTTAAGAAATCCACCAAGGAATAAACTACTCAACATTTCAGAAAATTCCTGGTCCTTTGAAGAAGGCAAGTTCACTGGCAGTCTTTTATCATTTGTCCCAGATGATGTCCAAGACATCTCAGTTTTACAAGGCTTTAAACCTTACAGACAGGCACCTGTTTCACCAGGCCTATCCTAGTGCAGGGCTTCACAGGTGCATTTGGGGTTGCAGTGCGTAAATAGGCCCAAGAAATAACGAATACATTTCTAGGACATATATATTATTTCTTTTTTTACCATATGTCTAGTTTAGACCAGAGAGGGTGGAGTGGGCGTGACCTATAGCTGCCCTAAAATATGAATACAGGGACCCAACCCACAATAATTGAAAATCTGTGATATGCGGAAGCAGGTCGGGCCGGGCCTGGGGGGCCTAAATGGGGGGTCTTGTATTTACCCCCAGCCTGGCACTGCCCTAAACAGGCCTGCAAGAGCTTTCCCAGGCCTTCCGGAGGCCCCCAAATGGCCTCCCTTCAAACTGAAAGTCTCTTCCAGTAAACAGAAATTCACTTCTGGGTCACCAAAAATCATTTTCTGAGCTCTTCGACAGGCCTAGAAAGGCCCTCGGAGGCCTCAGAAATGATTTTCAGCAACCTGGAAGTCACTTTCGGTTTGTAGGGAGGCCCTTTTGGGGGGTCCTCCAGAAGGCCCGGGGAAGCTCTCGCACACCCGTTTGGGGCAGCCCCGTTCCGGGGGTAAGTACGGGAAGCCTCGTGGCGCAGTGGTTAAATGCCTGTACTGCAGGCGAAACTGTGCTCACGACCTGGGGTTCAATCCCAGGTAGCAGGCTTAAGGTTCACTCAGCCTTCCATCCTTCCGAGGTCGGTAAAATGAGTACCCAGCTTGCTGGGGGAGACAGTGTGTAGCCTGCACACTGTAATTAAAATTGGAAACCGCCCAGAGACTACTTAAAGTGGTATGGGGCGGTATATAAGAAGAACACTTTGCTTTTGCATTGCTTTGCTTTTCCCTCTTACCCCAGGGGGCCTTTTTTCATATACTGCGATCCTGCAATATAGCAGGACCGCAGTATATGAACCGTGAAAGGGTGGGGGACCACGTATTTTTGTCAAGATGGAAGATTTCAATCCATTTATTTTGCTTGTTTTGTACACTATGCATAACTGTCTAGCCACTCACAATACACTTTGACATTTACCTGCACTTGCACATAAGTCCCAGAAACATGTGAAGCACTATAACTCTCAAATGGAATTTGAAAATGACTTATATACTGTATGTGACAGTTTAATAATACAGTGGTACCTCTACTTACGAATTTAATCCATTCCGAATGTATGCTCTTAAATTGAACAACTCTTAAGTAGCAGTACTGTATCTAAAAAAAATGAAAAAAATAAATAAATAAATTGAAAAAAAATATAAGTAGAGCAGGCCGCATATAAAAATGGTAAGGCGGCCCTTAAAACGCCAACAATTTCCCACCCTTAAGTCAAATTGCTCTTAAGTAGAGCTGTTTTTAAGTAAAGGCACCACTGTACTTTGAAACTGGAAGAGAATTTCTCAACCCTAAAAAGGTACATTGGCATTAACACATGATCCACTAAGTCAGTTTCCTTCCTTCCTTCCTTCCTTCTTTCATTTTTAAGGATCCTCAACATACAGAAATTTGCTTCTTAAAAGGTTACTTTTCTAAAAATAAAGAGGGCTCAACTGTTGCTGGTTGGCTGGCAGAAGCAGCTTCTTCCGTCTGCCTAAAAGGGACAAGGTGGATGAGATTTGAAAGGTCATCGGTTCTTTTGTGTGTTAATAAACAATTAGTATGGCTAATAGGAGGAAGTGGCATGCAGCCCTCCCCCTTTTCTTTTTCTAAGCAGAATTAACTGTTCATGACAACGCTACAGCACTAGCTAAATCAACATGTCCTGACTAATATTCATGTCTCTCTGAAAATATTACCATTTCACCAGGATTTGCTCTCAATGATTTTTTTCATTAAGAAAACATCTCCCAGGACAGCCATTCCCTCCAGATAATTGGTTTTATTTTATTTTATTTACAGTTTTGGAAGCAATAAGTAGAAAAGCCGGGGAAATGTGGGGGAAAGCGGGGGAGCCTCCTATCATAATTGAAACTTCCTTCCGGGCAGTTGCGTTTCATATGCACACACTGTTGTGTGTGTCAAATCTAAATAAGAAATGACTTTCCATCATTTGTCGTGGGCGTTTGCTGCAGTTCCACACATTTTCCATAATTACAAGTCTGCCTTTTCTGTCCGCGAGGCTACTGTGCAACGACTGACCATCTGGTCAACATTTTGAAAAAATAAAACATCCAGTGAGTCAATGCAGGTGCCTAGCCTGCTAAGGGTGAGATATATTAATCTAAAGGGGAGCACAAAAAGCTGTTCTCTGTTATTTTGCAATAGCTCACCAAACATCTGCAGCTCAGCAATCAATTTCCTAATCATTAGAAAACACATTTTATAAACCCCTGAATTAGTTTCGGACTCATAGAAGGCAGAATTAGCTCTTTTCAGGTTGAGCTACATGGCACAGTAGCAGCAGCGGAATTTCTAAAGGCAGTAAATGATGGCTCCATGGTGCTAAGAGTCCCGGATGGGGAGAATTCGCACCCCAGAACCATTGGCAGCAGTGCGAAAATTAAATTCTTGTGACCTGGATTTTCCCGGGCTTGGGGAGCCCATTAAAAGGCTCCCTTCAGGTTGTTCTTGCTTTTTCATCGCTTGACATCACCCAGCCCACCCATCCTAGTGGTAATAAGCAGGAGAGTAGGTAGTCCCTTCATGGCCAGATGGGAATTTTTAATTGTTACCCTGGTTGGCATTTGGGCAATGATGCATTATCACCCATTCCTTTCTCATTACCAGGTTAGGTAGGGTTTTGTGTCACTTTGGTCACAACCAGCCAGCAGTGCAACGTTTTGGTGGTAGGCGAGTTCATAGCTTAGGTCCTATTAACAGGATTCGGCCGCCTTTAATAGAACGTCAGGTAGTCTACTATGGGTAGTAGGGTTTTAATAAGATTATACTTTGTGATTGAATTTGTTTATGGCTGCCTTGGGAGAGTTAGTCCCCCTGAGTTTGAATATGTCCTGAATAACTTCAATCAGGATGTTTTTCAAGTTAGGAACTCACCTAAGTGGTTAAGGGCCTGAAGGTTAAGATCACCCAAGCCAAAGTTTACTTGCACTACAGCAGGCCCCTTTTAAATTTCTGAATTACAGAATTACTGTATAATAAGGACACCAATGAAAATTTAATGCTACAAACAATGTATTTGGCTTCAAGGGTCAACAGATACTTCAAAGGATTCCAAACATTTGTCTGGTTGTCTGGTTGGTTTTGGTCTTCTAAATCCCATGAGCAGGACAGATACTCAATGTTGCATTTCTACTGCAAACATTAGTGTGATACGCCTCCATTTTGTTTGGTTTGGAGGTGGATATGAGTTAGAATTGAGATTTTTCAGACTTTATCTTTTAGGTATTTATTGTCTTCATTTTTAGAAGAATGTTCGTGAATTTAAAATAATGTTTTATCCACTTTCCCTCTCACAGAACACTTGCGTTGTGTCAGAAATTCTTGTGCATAATTATAGGCACTACAGGACAACTTTTACCCCCCTCCGTCTTCCATGCTTCACTTCACTTTCTTCCCTTTCCTTTTATTTATTTATTTTAAATCGCTTTCCAGGTTACAAAGTAATCAGACCTCAGCAGGTACAAGACATTAGCTCAAAGAGATACAGCCCTAAACTGTAAATAAGAAAACAGCATTGGAGCGAGGTTTTGAACAGCTTGAACGATAGAGGGCTTCAGCACAGCTATGTGAAAGGCAGCAAACATCTACATGAAATATTCAAAAGCGTATTTAAATCCATTTTCCCCTAACTACTTATTTGGGAATAGAGATGGGCACGAACCATGCTTCGGTGGTACAGTCTGGTCAGCATAGCACCACCTCCTTTGTACACTCACTCACTAGATGCACTGCACTGCACTCCCCTCCTCTTCCTCCTCTGTATGATTGTCCCCTTGCCAAAAGTGTACACTCACCCTGCCATCACCCGAGTGGGTGATTAGATGGAGAATGCAGAAGAGTGAAGCCCACTGTAGCCATTGGGTGGGCAAGCACACAGAGGAGGCAGGGCAGGGAACCATGCAAAACCTGTGGAAAATGTTTGCAGGCACCGCACTAAACTAGGTTGAACCACTGAGGCACAGTTCGTGCCCATCTCTACTTCGAATCACAGGAAGCTGGGTTCTACTAAGGCAGTGTTTTCCCTAGCATTAGAAAGAGCCTCTTCAAATTTCAGGTTGAGGTTTGTATAGGCACTACTATAAGTACAGTTTAGGTATGGGCTAGTCGTTTTGGAAGCGACCAGTTCTAGAACAACACACGTGAGCCCAGCTGGTGTTTGGAACCCTCCAAAAAACACAACCAGCCAATCCCTTACCTTGCTCTGCACTGGTGCAGGGCTGAGCTCCAATGAGGAGCAGCTTAGGGAGCTGCGAATGTTTAGTCTTACAAAGAGAAGGTTGAGAGGGGATATGATAGCCATGTTTAAATATATGAACTGATGTCACATCGAAGAGGGGGCTGTCGTGTTTTCCATGGCTCCAGAGACTAGGGCTTGGAGCAATGGTTTCAAATTACAGGAAAAGAGATTCCATTTGAACATTAGGAAGAATTTCCTGATGATTAGAGCTGTTCAGTAGTGGAGGTGGTGGCCACAGAGGGTGGTGGAGACTCCTTCTTTGGAGGTTTTTAAGCAGAGGCTGGATGGCCATCTGTCAGGGGGTACTTTGGGGTACTTCCTGCATGACAGGGGGTTGGACTGGACGACCCTTGAGGCCTCTTCCAACTCTATGATTCTATGATTCCAAGAAGCCTCCAACACCATTGTTCCTTCTCCCTGGTGCTGGCCAATCAGACAGGGAGACGGAATGATGAAGTTCCATGCACAGCTCCTGATTGTCCAGAACCATGGAGAAGGAATTATGACATTGGAGGCTTCCAGAGCAAGGTAAGAGATTGGCTGATTGTGTTTCAGAAGCTTGCAAACACCACTTGGGCTCCCCAGCCTGTTCCCGCCCAAAGTGCAATGGGGAAAAAATGCAAACATACACAAACAGAAGCTGCAAGTGAACCCCAGCCCGCTCTTGCTTGCAGAACAATGGGAAAGATTGCAAACATGAAGAAATGAAAGCAGCAAGACTACCCCAGCCTGTTCCTGCCCAAAATGCAATGGTGAAAAATGCAAACATACGCAAACACAAGCAGCAAGAGTACCCCAGCCTGTTTCTGCCAAAAATGCAAAGAAAAGCAGTGCAAAGATTAATAAAAGGTAGCTCCCTACCTTTCCAACTTTGAAAGGTCCAAATCCTTCAACAAAAATTGTCCAGAATGCCTCCAAAACACCATAAAAATGCTGTAACTGCTCCCACCCCTTTATAAACTATAGGGGGTGCAATGCATCCTGGGTACACTTTTTTGCAAGGCATTATGAAACATTTGTTATCCGAGGCAGCCCGTAGGGAACATTCGTTATCCGAGGCAGCCCTATACCCGGAAATTTCCATTCGCTATCCGAAACATTCATTCTCCGAGGTATTACTGTATGTAGTAAATGCTTACTAGAGATGGGCACGAAACAAACAATTTTTCATTTCTGTTTTCATTTTTTCATTTCGTTATGTAATGAAATGACAAACAAATTTTGTCTCTAAAATGAAATGAAACCAACAGAAACACCGGAAATTTTGTTGTGCGTTTCGTTTCCATTACTGCAATATGAGTGAATTGCTTAAAATCCTAAAAAAACCACAAAAAATTGAAATAAATGGTAACAAAATGGTAACAAAATGAATGAAAACGAAAATGAATTTTTTTGCAAAAATTCACAAAAAATGGAAACGAACCCAAACGGACCCTCCAAATGACAAACAACAAACGAAATGCCATTTTTTTGATTCGTGCCCATTTCTACTGCTTACAGATGCAATTTCCAGGAATTGTAATTCCAAATTTCCAAATCCCAAACCTTGCTATACAGATGGTAAGAGTCCCAGCCTCACAAGAAGATCTGGTCACTGCCTTGCTAAAGCTGTACAACTAGGTTTCAAAGGAGACATCATGAAACGAATGAAGTTTTCCTTCACCGAAAGCTTTCAGAGTAAAAGTATCTGGATTATTGGCTTTGGTTTTTTCCCCCCCATCATCCATATGAGATGAGACTCGATCCAGCATGTTCAGTGGTTCTTTCTTACAACAATTCCTTACAATGATGCTTTTATTTAGCTGTGGTTTGTACTGGGAGGTGAGGTTCAGCTCCATGTCAGGAACTCCCGGTGGGAAAGTTTCAATTAGCACAACATTACTCATTTTCAGAGTCATTTGCCCAGAAGAGAACATTGAACAGGAACTTTGATTTCAAAAGCATTCCAAACGGTAACGGCTTTCAGAGGTGTGGCTTTTATCAGTACAATTCTGACACAAAGCCTGGTAAACTGTGCTCTTTTTTGCAAGGCACTGACGAAAAAAAAAGTCAGGGCAAAGGGAACTTGGGCTTCCGATTTTTCATGTTCCTTCTCTTCCAAACATGAAGAAGAAGAAAATCTGAATTTTTGAGCATTCTTGCTAAAAAAAAAGAAAGGAAACAAAAATCCATACCAATGCAATATGTTCCTGTTTTTAAAGGAGTTACTTTTCAAGCTGTGCTTTTGTTACAGAGAATTTTCAGCACACAGCATCCTTGGCAGGATTCTTCTTCCTTTTGTTCCCTTCCTACCAAAAAGTTTCCCCGTGTCATGACTATTCTAGCTTTTGATGCAGCAGCTCTTAACAGGGATGCTGAATGCAAACTGTTTTCTGAGTTTTTCAACCAATACATTATTCTCCTTTGTTTCTCACAGATTGTACCTTAAACGACCAGCTGTTAACAACCGCCCATTTAATGTCCTATTATGTGGCTCGCATGCTCGTGTGTCCCTTCATTTTGTGAGCTTTATAATTTTGTGGAGTTTCCACATCCGCCTTTGCATTTCTTCATCGATCTTTTCAACCTGCAAAACTCTTAATATCCCGAAATGAATTTGAATTTTCTCCTTCCTGATTTCTGGAAGCATGTGTTCCAGCCCACAGTTCCAGAGAATATATAGCACTGGTTAATGTGTTTTCAAAACCACTTGCTTCCTGCTCCCTCCCCCTTTTTCATCTTAAATATGTTATGAAATCTTCATCTTTTAAATTTGAAGAGAGAGGATTGGCTGGTGGCTATGTGCCTATTTAAATAAAAGAGGTTTATGGGTAAAAGAAGCTGGATCTTAACGTATCCTCTTGATTTCATATTATTTTTTAATGGAATCTTTCCCAATCACAATAAAATCATCATCTGCACTGATATATCTGACAGCCCATCTCTTCCCAGACAGATCACTTTATCTTAGAGGTACATCATCCATTCTTAGGTTCCAGCTCTCTGCACGTAGATTATAATTTCTAACCTGTTGCCCTGACTCTTGAGTTACTCACAAAATGGAATGCCTCTAAGACCCAGCAGAGAAGACCCATATAGTATAATGAATAATTTCATATTGCTTTATTCTGTTATGAATGGTTTTTAAAAAATGAATAATGAGATGGCAAAGAAAATGAAATGAAATTCTTTTTGTGTGTGTGCCTATCTCTAGTGGCTACCATGAATGTGCTTTCTGGTTCATTGTTGGATTCATGCACTGCTCTAATGAGGAGTACTCTACCCTTGTGTGTAAGGAGAAATCTCCTTGGTAGGAAAGTCTCTTGCTAGGAAGAGCCTATATTGTAAAAAGACTACAACTGAGCCCTTGGGTGGAGCACAGGCCAACTCACTATTTGCAGGCTGAAAAAATGCTGCCAACTTTGTAGCTGCATGAAACACTAAGAAATCCTGCCTTGCTTTTCTTCTTCATGAATGTACCACTTTTATCTCTTGTGCCCTTGGATTCTCCACTGAATTCATTCCTTCCTGTTTGCTTTAGTGGACCCAGTGGCTTTGATTTATCTCTGATTTTTGCTTTATGTTTTACTGCTCAAGTTGTCTACTTCTTGAACTCTTTGATTGGATTTCCTCTTGACTTTGACCCAAGTTTGGCATTTCAGATTCTCTTTTTTGTCACCCCCAAAACCTGCAACCTGGAAACAAGATGCTAACATCAAGCAAAACCAATGGTTCACTTAATACAGTGTAGACTGAGTGACAGTAGCTCTGTAGAGCTTCAGCCTGTCTAGAGGTGCCAGAGACTTAGGCTAGTGCACAGTGCACATAAATAATGGTGGAAATACCCACAGATATGCAAATAATTAACTATAAGTCATTTTAGTTCCATATACTGAGCAGCTGTAGAGTGAAGAGATAAATGGAATATATGCAAAACAACCAGCTATAACTCTTCCTTTATTGCTCATTTCCCACCCTCGAGGGGTGAACTTATTTGCACAAAAATATCCCTAGGGTCTTTTCCCTTGTGGATAACCAAGTATACAGACAGAACAAGCAGAGATGTACTACTTGATTGATGAGAAAGAGGCAACTCACCCACCCAGTGCTTCACTTTCCTAAACCAAGGAAACAAACACAGCTTTGTATAATGAGCTGATTTCTGCGATGGTGCAAGTTGCACGCTTCTGACCACAAACAGGGTGGTATGGTAAATTAAGCAAAACATCACAAATGCACAGACTCCGTCAAGAGCCCAGCAACCTCTAAGTTAACATTTGTTTGCTGAAGATATTTTTTTCTTCTTTTTGTGATCATATTTGAAGTCATGAGAAGCAAGTACTGACATCCCTGTCTATTACTCTTGCAAAATTGTAAGCAGCCCAGAAACCTTTGGGGAGTGGGTGGCATATAAGCTGTATAAATAAATAAATAAATAAATAAATAAATAAATAAATAAATAAATAAATAA
>JAHTLZ010000327.1:15844645-15857736 GCA_023846285.1 Phrynocephalus versicolor
ATATCTATATCTATATCTATATCTATATCTATATCTATATCTATATCTATATCTATATCTATATCTAGAGCAGGGTTTTCCGAATATCCCCTGCTTTGATTTTGTTCTGAATTCTTTACCACACAATTTGTAACTGATTTCAAGCCTGATTCAAGTTGTTTCTGAACATTTTGGAGTGCCTATACATACTTGTAGCTGCCTAGATGCCCTGAGCACATCTGATCCCGCCTGATTTTGGAAGCTAAGCAGGGTTGGGCCTGGTTAGTACTTGGATGGGAGACCACCAGGGAATACCAGGTGCTGTAGGCGCCTGGAGTAGGAACTGGCAAACCACTCCAGTATTCCTGCCAAGAAAACTCCATGGACATGGGGTCACAAAGAGTTGGTCATGACTGTAACAACACAGAAATAGAAATACATATTTGTATTTTCCAAATACTGTAGGTTATTTTTTTAATTCTGTGAAGGGGGAGGGAATACATAAGAGACTGTGACCTGTGATGAGGTGTGCGGCATGCCATCAATTACTGCTTGAGATCTAGTGCGAATTCTAAACTCTGTTTAAAGCCACTGATGTTGGTTGTCATCGCTAGATCTTTCATTTGGGGGCGGGGGTGGTATAGAATCCCAATGTTGAATGATGTAATGTGAGGAAAGTGTACTTATTTTCCATCCATTCACTGACAGACTGAGGTTTTTTTTAATTTAAGGAAAGAGTTCAGAAACATATTTCTGACGCTGGATATCACTAGCATGGGTGCCCAAACTTTTCGTAAGGTGTGCCAAATTTGGTGGCTGAGAATGTGTCAGGGGCCGGTTGCTCCCCGACCCTGCCACCCCACTGCAAGCCCCACCCACTGACCCATAAGCCCCACCCACTGACCCCTTGCAACCCCACCCACAGGATGGGAACAAGGGAGGGAGGGAGGAAGGTGGAAACCAAGAGAGGAAGGAAGGAAGGTGGGGAACAAGGGAGGGAGGGAGGTGGGGACCAAGGGAGGGAGGAAGGAAGGTGGGGACCAAAGGAAGCACAGGGAGCCATGGCCACAGGTTGCCCCTTGGAAGAGGTGATCTGTGCGACCTTGCACCCCCCCAAGCTCCCCAGCAGTGGTGATGGCTCGTCCGCCAACCCACCCCAAAGCTCATTGGTGGTGGCAGAGGCCCACTGGCCTGCCCAACCCCACACATTCCCCTGCAGTGCCGGTGGCAGCAGACCGCCCATCCGCCCAAGTTTCCCAGCGTTGCTGGTGGTGCGGCCCACCCGATCACTGCCCCGCACATGCACCCAACCTTACACATTCCCCTGCGGTGCTGCCCAAGCTTCCCAGCTATGCAGGTGGCAGTGTCCCACCCACACGCCGCCCTGCACGCGCACGCCGAGCTTCACAAAGTTCTCAGTGGTGTCAGTGTTGGTGGAAGATTTTTTTTAAAAAAAAATGGGGCAAAGGAGGGGAGGGAGGGGTGGGCCAGCCAGCCGTAGGCCACTCAGAATGGCCTTACGGGCCAGATTTGGCCCCCTGGCCGGACTTTGGGCAGGCCTGTCTTAGTGTTTTAGGTCTCTGACTGTGGAGGCTGAGGTCAGGAGTTTGTTGGACCCACCCTTGAGAACTCTCTGCAGTTCTAAGCTTATTCTAAGAGACTTGGGAGGAAGGAATCTTGGGTGGGAGTGAGTATAATGTACAGAGAAGACAGAAGCAAGAGGAATTTGAAGCTGCTCTCCTCCACCACATCTCTGTTTGTAATTTCTCCTCTCCTGCCTCTATTTACATGTTCTGAAGTACCTAGTTATAAGAAAATTCTCCATCCCCATTTCATTGTATCATTTCAAATCTCACCTGCATCTTAGCCCCTTCCTCCTTCCTTCTGATTGCATGGCTTCCTGTGATTTCTTTTCTTCGCACGGACATTTATTCACATTTTAATGGATTCGACTCATGTTCACGTATACTTAAACTTCATACATAAATTACACATTCCGCCTCTTGGCTGAAAAGCATTTTTGTGCATTTCCCCAGTATTGTACGCATGTTTAAATGTTCCTATTTTAACATGTCAGGCATGGTGTTGCACCCGCTTGATTTCTTTGAAAGGCCCTATGAGCCTTAAAAGGAAACGAAAAACGGAAACGGAAACAAAAATTTCGCCAAGTCATGCCCATCTCTACCTGATAGACGCCTTACAACCTCATGATTCGATTGGCACAGCCAGTACTGGAAATAATTCAAGATATGCTTGGTGAGACAGAAACAGCTGTATAGTCAAGGAAGGTAATTCTAAAGGCCAGGGTACTATCCCATAGTTTGTGGGGGTTTATCTCCTATCACATTAATCCCATAAATTATTTTTTACATCTTAAAACAAAGCATCTAAACCACACAGCTGTTGGCATTCAACACTCCCTCAGTAACATTGCTGGAACATTGATCCCTTTGAGAAAAACTCCTTTTGATTATGTCATAAAAAATAAAATTTCAGACCATTATTCTTGGGATACTTTTTGTTCCTCCAGTAATGTACTTTATTAATATTAACTGCTAGCTGAGAGTGACAAAAAATGTGATCAACCTCAAACTTTTAATGTATTCCAATTAGCGGATGGATGTGACATTATTATGTCGAAGTCAATCACATTCCCAAGTGCTTTGCTGCTTTTAAAGAACACTTTGGCTTTGCGGAGCCCAGAAAATAGTGTAAACCTTTCATTCAAAGCGGGGGGGGGGGGGCGCCCAGCTGTAAGGATGATTAATTATTTCAATCACATTCCACTTTGCTTGCTTTTTTGGCAGTGCATATTTAAAAATTATTCATTCACACACAAATTCATGGATGCAGCCCAAATATAAGTTTAGATGGGTTTTGGACTCCTGTATAGGATTAATTCATGTAATATTTTTATTTTTATTTCACGTTTGTCCCACTTGGTGGTGGAGTCCACTGGATAGATACACTGTTTTATGAGATAGAGTATAAATAAATTCCCCTTCTTCACAATTGTGATGGGAAGTGCTTTTTATCAGATAGGAGTTCAGATCCAATGGGGAAGATCCAGTTTTTCCTTTTAATTTTGGGTTCTGCTGTTGGTTTGTTCGTTATTTTTATGTTCATTTTTTTTGGAAACGATTATTATTCTTTTGAACTCTGTATTGTGGAATGTTATACTTGTTAACCGCCTTGAGTTCCCTTTTGGGAAAATCTGGTGGTATATAAATAAATATATAAATAAATAAATAAATGAAGATCCTGACAGGATAAACTATACTATTTTCAAACTTTAATTATAAAGTAAGAATGCTGTTGTAGTTTAAAGTTAACTTTCTCCTAACCTGAGTTTCTGTTGCTATAGTTCTTTCATATTGTGTTTTTGGCCATTGCCCCCCAGATACTGACCTTAAAATTTTGGTGAATGAGATGCTCTTGACCTGGAAACCATAATTCAACATATGGGTTGAAGGCTAATAAGGGTGGTTTGTTGCTATGCAGCGATAATCGGTCTATTAGGTGATCAATCAGTCAATCAATCAAATTTTCACAGTATTGTGTCTGTGGTCTGTGCTTGCTAGGAAAATATAGGTAAACAAAACCAGTGTACTTTCTATCAATAATGCTTGAAGATGGATGGGCAAAATACACTTGTCCTTGGAGCCAATATTGAGTGGTTTCCAAATCACCCCTTCCCTTTGAAATATAGACTGCTCCCAAACAGAGTGGGTGTCTGTGTGGGTGTATTAGTGATTTCTGTATGAGAAAGAAAAATAGGGAGAATTATATTTGGATCAATGTGTTTGATAGCTACCACCCACACGACGACTTATCCTGAAATTGATCTCATTCATCCTCATGGATGCCTGTTATAGATCTGGGCTTCACAGCATCAGCATTTGACACAGCTCAAAGGCATGTTAAGTACATATCCAGGAAAAAAATCTAGAATGTATTGTAGCAGCATTTTTGGCTTCATACACACCAAGGGTTACTTGAAGTGTACACTATAGAGCAGTATCCGCTTTAAAATTACACCAAAGTACCATTCACTCCACAAGGAGTGATCAGATCTGAACAAAGACTGTGTTTGCTCTAAGAAGTGTTACTTTTAAACAAAGTTTTAGAAGCGGCAGCCATGCTCTGCTTGCATATCAGATAAATAGAAAAGAAATCAAAAACAAAAATTAAGAAGGCAAAGATGTTGTGGCAGCTGGTGTTTGAGACAGTGGACTTTTCCATAAAAGCTCCCATTAAAATATAGCAATTAAGATGCCACAATGGTTTAGTCTTCATTTTTCTTTTATTTATAACCTTTAAAGATGTCTACAAACCCCATACATCTGCTACCCTGAAATAGGCTCATAAGATGAACAATGGCCTGAATAGGCTCGTTAGGTAGACAACAGTATCCATAGCCTTAAGGTGAACAATGGCCTAAGATGCTGAAATCTATAAAGAATTTCAGACCAGGGTGACAAGAGGTCAAAGCTGACTATGAGATGGAAGGCTCGAGCTAGCTGTATTCAGACTGATGAAGCTGTTTGGATGAGCAGCGAAACGTTTCTATCTCCCAAGAAAAAAAGAAGTCCAGTAGCCATGACTCAACTTCCAAACAGAAGACCTTCTTTTGTTCTTGGGATATAGGAGAAAAACAAGTGAAGTGTTTTTTGTTTTTTTTTTCTTCCTTCCGGAAGTCTGTTTTTGTGTTGAGACAGGCTGATCAAAAACCAAGGCATTCGGTGAGTATATTTCACATCAGTGATCCAAAGCTCTAAAGCAGGATTCAAGGCAATTTTTGTTTATTTTTCGGTATATGCCACTACAATTCAAATACAGTACTATCGATACCTAAACTCAGTGCTCAGTGTTGCTTTGTCCAGCATGCATTCAAGATGATTGATTTGCCCATCTTATACTCCTTACCATTTTTCCTCCTCTTCAACACCCCTCCCCCAGATATCACCCCCCTTTTTTCATGGCACTACCACCCTTACTAATGAACTGTGGAAACTGACATTTCCAATAAGGAACAATTAAATATGAGATCACATGTAATGAACTCATTCATTTACAAAATAATAGCGAGCCAGCATGAGAGCAGTGGGGAATGATTGCAAGGAAGGGGGGGGTGAGTAAATTAAGTCTGAATGCATTAATATGCTTTAAATACTTTTATTGCCCAGAAAATTAAACAGGAAGCATCTTATTAGCTATCTCGAACAGAGGGTAGTAATGTGTGTACTGAGAATAGCAAATATTGCTAACCAGAGATTCTTTAGAGAGAGCCTGACAGAGCATGGTATTCAAATATGTAACTAATTTCCACGAGATAGCTTGGGCCATTAATTGCGATGGAATTCAAGGGGAGATTGAGATGCCCACAGTATTCTAAATATTCTCTGAGAACCGTTTCAAGCCCATTGCATCATTTGACCTGTGTTCTTTCATTTTGATTACCGTAAATGTAAGCCTAGAAGTGTAATGTAAGGGTGAGAAGGAAGTAGACTGAGATCTATAGGCAAATAGATGGGTGAGTGATTTCCCTTAAATTCGCTGATGGAGGACCACCTCTTCCTCAAGTTGACTCCCAATCTTTGATGATGCTGCCGTGTGTGTGTGTATGTGTGTGTGTTGTGTCATTACACTCGCAACAGACTCTTCATGACCCCATGTCCATGGAGTTTTCTTGGCAGGAATACTGGAGTGGCTTGCCAGTTCCTACTCCAGGTGCTTACAGCACCTGGTACTCCCTGTTCTAACCAGGCCCAACCCTGCTTAGCTTCCGAAATCAAGTGAGATCGGATGTCACTTGGGCCACACAAAAAGTCATGAGGCTGAAGGGGGCCATTCAAAGGAGGCCTGGGAGGCATCCCCTAGAAAATGGGCTTTCTCAGTAGTGGCCAGTTAACTTTGGATCACCTTTCTGAGGTAAATGTGTCAGGCCTGCTACTTTCTGAGCTTCAGAAAACGAATTAAAACCTGACTCTCTACCCAGGCTTTTGGAAAGCTCATCCCTTTTTATGTTCACAGATTTCTTCAGACTTTTAATAGAGGAATAAGTGAGATGTTAAAAAGGCTAACACGCATGAGGAAGCGACACTAACAGATTTGTCTGTTTCTGCTTATATGGATATTGATTATCCACCTCTCTCAACAGCATCTTCACAGCAAAAGATTCTTCTACCACTTTTTTTTTAACTTCCTCACCCCAAAGTCCTTGGGGAACTCTGGAAATAGAGAAAGCTAGGATGAAAACAGAGTAAATAAATCAATAGAGCCCCCTGCAGTCACATCTTAATTCTCATTCCAAAGAATCACACTCTTCTCTGTCTAAACTTCACCAGTTTGTCATCATGTTGATGTGCCATTGTGTTTTTGAGTGCATGTGAACGTAGATGACATGATATAGAGAACCATATTTTTACTCTGGGGTATTCAGTCAGCATTTCATTTCCTTCCTAAGAGGAAGGGCACCCAGAACTTTTCTCTGACTAGTCAGAGAGAAGAATACTTTGCCTGATCTTATTATCAGAGGAGGGTTTGATTCCCTTCACGTTTGTAATTTTTTTTTTTTTAAAAAAGTGATAGCCTCTGGTGAAGTAAATTTATGTAAATGCTGCTGTTATTCTCATGCCCTCTAGTTATGTGACTGGAGTTGATTCAGGGTGTGCTTTTTATGCATGCTGATGACTCCCGACACCTGGATGGGGCCAGTGAGCCCCTTGTTTTGTAGGAACTGCAGCTAAAAGTATGTGAAGTTGTATGAAAAAAAAAGAGATGGAGGGGAGAGACTGCTAGGAACATTATTATTGCTTGTCGAAAGTGTGTTGAAGTTGTAGTTTGGGAGTTGGGAGACACATAAGATTAGGCTTGAGCAGGAATCCATCACTGCACTTTGGAAACTGGATTTTGGCACTTTTGGATGGACCCTATTTGCTCTGAGGTGATCTGGGCCTCCCTTGGAATAAGTGTGCCATTTTTCAGACAAATAGCTTCAGGGGATAATGGGGCAAATAAACACTTCTAAATTTTCCTCTCTGCAATTTTTGTAACTGAAATGGCCTCAGATGTTATGTCACAGCTGTTGTTGAGCAAAGCCCAGCTCACCCTCTTCTCTCTTGCTTATGCATTCACATAACCCCTTCCCACATTCTACTCTCCCCAACTCATTGACAGTCACTTCAATTCCTTCCTTGTTCCGCGACTAGTTTTGTACCATGACAGCGTTGGTTGCGATCACGTGGTTTTGCCCCTGTTTAGTCCCTGATTCTGTTTACTCATGGTCGTGATAACTTGACTGGTGACAACCATTACTTCACGGTCTTGTTGCGTGACAAATTCTGAATTTGTCTTGCTTTCTTCTTAACCTTTTTTTAAAAATATTGTTAATAAAACTTTTTCGATATTTCGATTTACTGGTCTTCCGGGATTTACATGTCAATGCTACTTTCTTTAATAAACTTTTGCACTGCATGGTGTTTCCCATAGGGAAACTAATGTCGAATGCTGCTTCAGCCACTGACCACTAGATGGACACTGGTTGTTGCAGGACAGTTGTTACCATATGGTCCCTTGTCTCGGAACAAGAACTGGAACAAACTGTGACAAGAGAATACCCCAACCCAGCACCATGTATAGTATTGTCACACTCTGATCCCACTCCAGGGATATGGTTGAGAAAATTTCAGCTGTTGCGCGATGGACGTGAAGTAAGACTTTTTTTGTGCCGGTCCAAAGCGCAACACTTACAGAGACAAAACGGATGTGAAGTAACCACCATTGTAGCCACTTGCATCACTGAGCCAGCCTGAATAATTATCCACTGGTTTACAAAATCAGTAAAAAGAAACCAAACAGTGAAGCTCTAATTTATAACATAATTAAACTTACGTGGATTTGAGAAACATTTTATTTCATCCATTTATGTGATTTTGTAGGGAGTAATATTTGTAGGGAGTAATATTTTAAGGAAATAAAAGACACAGAAAGCCCGTCATGGATTTTAAAAACATGCATGCCTCAAAAAGCACCTAGTGCATACTCTATGAACCTGTTTTTGTCAATGGCAAAAGAACAAATATCATAGTGTGGACATTATAAAGATGCATAAAATGCAAATGTTAGGGGAAATGTATACAGAAAATTGATGTCAACTGCTATGGGAGGAAGAGAAAAAGGATGTCTTAGAACTGTATTTGAATAAAGTGTGGGAGGAAAATGTAGATGGTATTCAGAGAAATATTTTTTTAAAAAAATTGCAACAAACAGTGTTACTATACAGTCAGCTCAAAAAGATTTCTGCCACAGAATTAAGCATAGGATTACAACCTCAGACTTTATTTCTGAGCATGAATACATGATTTCTGTCCATATAACTCTCTGAATATTACACAAGATGCTAGCTGCTAAAATATCTACTTGTTCATGTGTCCCACAGGTCATGATACCAACTTAGCATAGCACAAGTAATTAACAAATCACTCATTTTAATGAGAGCATGATGGCTTGGAATGGCTTTGCTCCATTTACCCTAGCTTGTTTATGTTATGCCACATTGCTGGATCTTTTTAGCATTCATTACATAGCATCTTCTCTCCAGCTATTCATTCAGTTCGGTGTTCATTTCGTTCAGAGGCGTTTTCTTGACGGCAGGGATGGGGAAGTTCTAAAGGTCATAAGGGCAATTCCTGACCCCCATGACCTGCCAGGAATTGGACAATCCCACCCTATACAATTTAGGAAACAGACTGCTCCATGTCTGTGACATTATCTCCGCATTTCTGGATCATCATTTGAAAATATTGCCTACTTGTGTGGGAAAGGCACATACAGTGACGACTTGGAGGATTACTCAGCTCTGTAATTGTGTGATCTGTCCACTCAAATCTCATACAACTGTGACCCTTCCTGAATCACACACACTCAACCCTAATAGTGTAATATTTCAGTAAAGTTTAGAAACCAATATCCAGTAGTTTTTGAAGCAAAGCAAAGCAAAGCAAAGTGTTCTGCGTATATACTGCCCCATACTGCCTAAAGCACTCTCGGGGTGATTTACAATTTAATTATGCAGGCTGCACATTGGCGCCCACGCAAGCAGGGTACTCATCTCAGAAGGACAGAAGGCTGAGTCATCCATGAGCCATTTCCCTGGGACTTAACCCCATGTTATGAGCACCGATTTAGCTGCAGTGTAGAGATGGGCATGAAACGAACAATTTTTTGTTTCCGTTTTTGTTTTTTTGTTTTGTTACGCACCAAAACGAGAAACAAATTTTATCTCAAAAATGCAACGAAACGAACAGAAACACCAGAAATTTTGTTGTGTGTTTCGTTTTCGTTACGGCAATACATTGAACTGCTTTAAAAGCTTTAAAAAAATCACAAACATTGAAATAAATGGTAATGAAACGGTAACAAAATGAATGAAAACGAAAATGATTTTTTTGCAAAAATTAGCGAAAAACGGAAACAAACCAAAACGGACCCCCTAAACGACAAACAACAGATGAAACGCCATTTTTTTTATTCGTGCCCATCTGTACTGCAGTGTATGTGTGTGTATTGTATCGTTACAGTCGTGATGGACTCTTCATGAAGGAGACGCTTGCCAGTTCCTTCTCCACGTGCCTATAGCACCTGGCATTTCCTGGTGGTTGCCCATCCAAGGGACAAACCTGCTTAGCTTCTGAAATCAGGCGAGATTGGATGTGCTTAGGGCATCTAGGCAGTACACCAGTTTAATCACTGTGCCACAAGACTCCTAGATGGAAGAGGTAGCAGTGCTAGTCTGGTTCTGCATAACAGGCAAAATCCAAAAGAGAGAACTAAAACATGACAAAAAAAGTGTCATGGGGGTTATTTTTCCAAGAACTTTTTAAGATGTTTCATTTATTAGTAAACAAAGAAATTTTGGGCACATTTCTAGTTAAACTTTAAAAATATTGCTGACACAGCACTGTGTTGGCTTAACACAGGCAACCTAGTCACTGAACTACAATGATCTGAAGGAACAGATGTTCTGAGCAAATGGACACCACAAATTCAGTTTTGGACTTCTAGGTAATGCAAAGCATTGGAGGAGTCTGCCTCAAGCTAACATCATAAGAGTACAGTAGTGATAAAATAATGAAATAGTACAGAAGGAAAATGCTCATCTCAGTTTGTCAAGTCTAGAAATGTGGAGTACGGTGGTGTCTGCACAGCTTCCCAATGGTCACTGTGCTGCCACAGAAGTGAAAATTGGGCGAAATCTGGTTAATTTTCTCATTTGACATTAATCCTTGGATTCCTGGAAAGATTGGCTTGCGCATCTCATTAAAACACTGCCACTTATTGAAAGGTCAAGACTCTTGTGCTACAGTCTGTAATTATAGGTAATATATTGGCAGGGGGGATCATCCCAGCATCAGTTGACACATTTAATTCATTGCCCCTGTAGTCAGATTGTTTCTAATTTACTTTATGATTACAAATAGCTCTGAAGGATGTAAGTTAACTGATCTTGTTTCTGATGCATTAACTGAAGTATTAGTAATCTTCTTCAAACGCCCATGTCCTTGTAGAATGGTTGGTGATCAGCAGCAGAATCTGGTTTTTATCTAAAGCTAGTATGGTAGTATTCGAAGACTCATATTAGTAATCACTTGTGTTTAATTTTTTTAATTCCCCATGTTTCCAGTGCTATACACACACAGTTTGCCACATTTTCTTTTGAGGAATTCCCCCACCCCCATTCCTACAGTGCTAATATGAACAAACATTTTGATAAGCCATCCCCTGAGGTACAAAACATGTGTCGCCTTGGGAGACTAACAAACCCTGAACATACTTCATTGCCTGCTTAAAGCTGGCCTAAGAAAACAGCTTCAACAGATTAGATTTCAGACCCCATAGACACACTTGCATTCTGTACTCACAAACCATAGCAAGCAAGCAAGCAAGCAAACAAACAAAAACCACAAAAAAGCAACAAAGCTAGTATGTGCATGCAGCTATGGCAAGCTGTTTGTTGAGTGTCATTCTCCACACCCGCAAGAATTCACATACATGTTGTTGATGTTTTTTTCATTCAGTCTTTGATCACTCCACATCTCTATTTACATAAAGCAGAAGAGGGAGAAAATGTAAATGAAATAGTGTTGTTCCCAGTTTGAGCCCAACTAATCTGTGTAATTGCAATGACCTCCAAGACTAGATTGATTTTCAAAACGCGACTAGATTTGATGTAATTTGGGGTAGCAGGGGAGCTAAAAACATGGTAGCCAAGTGCCGGGGTACTTCAAGGACCAGATGCAGGGGATTGGTATCAAGAGACAGAGTCTTGTGCGCTCCTGGTCGCATTTGGTGGGGCCACTGTGAGATACAGGAAGCTGGAGTAGATGGGCCTTCAGCCTGATCCAGCATGACTTTTCTTATGTTCTTATGTTCTTCATTTTCTTTTACAATAAGTTAAATATAACTGTATATTTAACTTATAATTTTTCTTCACTGGAAAGCAGAATTACTTACATATCAGTAGCTATATGTAATTGCTTATTTACCTGAAGGACCGCCTCCTTCCATACGAACCTACCCGGCAGTTAAGATCGAGCCAGGGGGCCCTTTTGAAAGAGCCATCCCTCAAGGAGGTGAGAGGGATGGCTTGTAGATATAGGGCCTTCTCAGCAGCTGCTCCCAAGCTATGGAATGCCCTCCCGATTGAGATCCGCCTGGCGCCAACACTGATTACATTCCGGCGCCAGGTAAAAACCTTCCTGTTCCAGAAGGTTTTTAATTGATATAATATAGACTATGGGTCCGCTGATGACAATTTTAGGATAATGATTTTAGTGTAAGGTTTTTATTGATGATTTATTGATATTTTACTTTTAACTATTTTAAATTGTTTTATTCTTTGGATTGTAAGCTGTCTAGAGACCTTTGGGTAGTGGGCGGCATATAAGTTAAATAAATAAATAAATAAATAAATAAATAAATAAATTTCCATGGTTTGGGCATTCACTAGGAGGAATACCTCTTTTATAAGGACTATAGGTGTACACAGGTGCTGTTTGCTCTGCCAGAGGCGGTCAAGGATAGCTTTTGCTCAAATTTGTCTCTGTGTTTAAGTACATTCATTCTCACAAATCAAGCATAAGAATCCATGAGATTTGTTTCTTTGTGCTAGTTCCACCACCACCAACCCAGTTTAAAACAGTAACAACCAGGATTCCCAGCCCTCCCCTCTGACTTTGCTGCCCTGACTATTTACAACTTCCATTAACTTGATAATACATGGTGCAAGTAAATTTCCTTGCCTAAAAGAGCCATTGAAGCGATAAACAAAGGTGATAATTAGGTAGGCTTTTAGAAAAGATAGAAGAGGGCAGCCAATGAGGAATGGGCTGGTTTCGCTAGTAATTCAGCTGGTAAAGAAAGCAAAGAAGGGTGAAAAACAGATTTTGGAATTACAGAAATAACAAGATTCATCGCTCAGCCAAGGACAGAAAACTGGCTGGCATTGCATAACCTCAGTTGATTGCCATCCTTTGTTCAGCTACTTGCAAGTAAGTTCATTTAAATCCAACAGTTTTTATTTCTGAGGAAGAAGACATATGTATGTACTTCTGGATTCACTACTGTAACCAAATTATATCTCAGATTTCTTCTCCTTGTTAGAGGGAAAATTATGAGGCCAGGGAGAGGAGAACAGATGCAAATTTAAAAGAAATGTTTGCTTGTCTTGCAAAACGCTCTTAAACCAAGTTACTCTTAAACCAAGGTATTACTGTATTTTAAATCCATACTAGACTTACTGTAGCATAGATAATTTCCGCGAGACATTATTCTTGCAAATGTGACAGCTCTTCTTGATACTAGCAGGAAAAGTTATTCAATCTCAAATATAAGGATCAATGTTTATATGTTTTTCTGTAGTCATTATTGGTATGTCCCTACAGGATAAGCAAGGGTGTGTACCCTTTTTATTATTATTATACCCACTTCTGAGAAACGGTGGGAGCATCTCTCGCTTTTTTCTGGTGATATGATACCCACAACAGAACATGAAATTTTAGGAGGTTATTTATTTATTTATTTATTTATTTATTTATTTATTTATTTATTTA
>JAHTLZ010000327.1:15861708-15887593 GCA_023846285.1 Phrynocephalus versicolor
ATATAGATAAACTTTAAATCTGTTTCAAAGCAACCTTGAATGCCTTTCTGGCAGTATTTCACTTCATCAGCGTAGCTTAACTAGAGCTGCTTTTTTCATTTTTTATGGGCCCCATAAAATCTAGGAATGGAACACTTCGATTTTTCTAGCAGTAATTTTTATTACTTTTAGCCCTTTTTTAAAGTACTTGTCAGAGAGATACAGTACTTTACACAGAGTATATTTTCCAGTTTTGCATTATATTTTTATTTCAATTTATTTTAGAGAGAATGTGCAACATACATCTAAATAATACCTGTGGTATTTCATCGAACCCTGTTATAGATGTAATTATAATGGATATAAACCTACTCCGTCCATCAGCATTCCTATATTTCACTGGCCGGCATCAGACTTCCCGTCTCTTTCAAGCAGGTCTTTCAAGGATAACTCACGTTGTGGCTTAAATGTTGCCCATAAAAATGTATTATAATACAACAGGAATAAAGGAAAAAGAGACATAGGGAGAGGGAGAGAGAGTATATAACAAACTACAGTTTTATTTAAATTTGTTTGGAGCATCATCATTCCTTCTGCGGAAGGTATACACAAACACACTGTGCTCATATTATGATATGGTATGTCCTTCATTTGGAACTAGAGATGGGCACGAAATGAGCAATTTTTCGTTTTCGTTTTTATTTTTCATTTCGTTAGGTAACGAAATGAAAACGAAATTTTGTCCCCAAAATAAAACGAAACGACCCGAAACACCAGAAATTTTGTCGTGTGTTTCATTTTCATTGCGGCAAATACATTGAACTGTAATGAATGCTAACGAAACAGCAATTTTTCATTTTTGTTTTTGTTTTTTGTTTCGTTACGTAACAAAACGAAAATGAATTTTTTTGCAAAAACTTCACGAAAATCAAAAACAAACCGGAACGGACCCCCTAAACGACAAACGACAAACGAAACACCATTTTTTGAGTCATGCCCATCTCTATTTGGAACACATTTAGGGATCAAGCTATCTGAAGGACCAAATGAGCAGCTTAGGGTTGCCAAAGATCACTTGTCCGTGGCTTAATATTACCTCTTATATCAGGAACAATAGAACACCAGTTTTTCAGAATATTTTTGGGATGAACAGAAATATCTGTTTGACCACTATGGAAACAGATACTGGAAAAGATCAACTTTTGACTTCATCTGTCAGGACTCTCTCTTTTTTTTTTTTTTTTTTTTTTAGCTTATTCTGTGTTCTGCAATCACCAAGGACGGTCCCTGCTCGGTTTAGAATACTGTGACGCAACTGCTCAGTAAGAATGTCACAAAAGCAACGTGTGCTGCTTTTCTACTGCCCCACAACACTTAAAGCACTTTCTCAGCAGTCTATTATTGAATTATGCAGGCTACAGATTGCTGCCCCTCAGCAAGCTGATTAGCCATTTTACCTACCCCAGAAGAACCCATTGGGATCAGACCCGGATTGTGAGCAAAGTCTTAAGTGCAATACTTCAGTTGCATTGCTGTGTTTCAGAGTGATCTGAAGAGCACCACTGGTATCTAATGAACAAAACAAACGTTGAATCTAACCTGGAACTCGGTTTTATTTAACTACGTCATGACAGTATCTTCAGTGAAGGCATATTGCTAGGAAAAGTGGTGGTGCAATGCAATATAAAAAGATGAAAAACTAACATGAGATATAGGTTGACTCAATAAAGGAAGCCACAACTGTTGGTTTGCAAAATAAGAGCAGAACTTACTGAAAAAGATAACATTGCTAGGGGAAGGACAGTAAGAAGAGAGAACAACCTAATGTGAGATTTTGTTGGTTTGTAAGATCTGAACAGAGCTGTTAATGACATATTTGAGAGGTTATTGATTCTTATAGTCGCGGTCAATTGTACAACAAACTGATTTGTTTTTCCTCTTTTGAAAGGCCTTTTTTGAGTATCATTGTTTAAGCCCCTGCGGCCTGGATTCCTTTGAAATAAAAAAAATGGCAGAGCCAACTTTTTTCTTTAAAGATAAGCAATACTGGTCTTTGCAATATATTTGATAATTAAAGGCTTCCTATTTCAAGCTTTTTGCCAAAGCATCTCCATAACGGCACAGAGGAAGATAAGACAGTCTGGTAGATGTGTGCTGAAGTTCGATTTGGTTTCAAAGTTATATTTTGTTTCAGCTGCCCTTATTTTTAGAATTGCCTTGTAGAATGTTGCTTTGCTTTGCTGAACAATAAAATCACTGCATTCTCATTGCAGTGATAAGAATTCACCATTCAAGATGATGTAATGGGTCATGCAATGGTCTGCTCTCTGGGGCAGAGTAATGGTCACCCCACCATCTTTACCTGCATAACGGCATAAGAACAGAGGATGCCTTGTCTATATAAGAACATTGACTGAGTCTGTTGAGGCTACTGAAGAAAGGATATCAACACCCGGTGTTTTGCAAGATCCTTGCAAATCATGTTACTGTTGGCTTCTCTAATATTTGACCTTGGTTTGATGGCTAACTGTTTGGCTTCCATGTACATGAATCACAATCTGGAAGAGCTGTTGGGTTATGATCCTGTCTCTTGAACTCTCCTCTTGTCTGCCTCTGATTTGCTGTTTTTGTCAGTTCTCCATGCGGGTTGATCTTGGTAGGATTCCCAGAATCCTGTGTTTGCTTACTCTAGATCTGCTTTATTGCTTTTTTCATGGTCTGCCTCCCGAGAAGCTAACACTGAACATGACACATTCACTGGGGACTCAGGATATTGAGCTGTGAAAATGACAGATCCAGCTCAGATCTTCACTCTTCAGTGCACCCACATTTTAAAGAAAGGTGTTGCTGATCACCACAATTGCCATTTGGGAGAGATGGCAGCATTCATCTCTCAGGCTTCTGATTCTTTGTTTGTGTGTTTCTGCCGTCACTTTCCATACTCTGTCGAAACTCAGTTAATGGCTTTTCAGTTAGTGTATAGGATAGCATGTAATTTATGTACAGAGTGATTTACAATGAAAAGAAATGTCTTTCCTTCAGGCACTTACCAATAAATACAAATAAGATTCGGAGAAAGAGAAAGAGAGAGAGATGTGTTGCAGGAAATATCAGAAAAGTTGTATTATCTTTACCCTTGCAGCTATTTGTGCAATTCAAACATGCTTTCTTAATACTTGTTGCTAAAACAAACCAAATTAAAGCCAACAGTTTCACACATTCAACTGCTTAGCTTGAAGATTGAATTTGGCAGCTTTATTCTGCACAGAAGTGTCTACTTGGACTCTGTGATGGCTAGAGGTGAAGCTTTCTAAATGAATGTGCTCCCTCTTGCTGCAAGTAAAATAGAAAGCATACCCGGATGTGTCTAAAGAGCATTCCTCACCACTAATTCCAGTAGGCATCCCGTCCCAAACCTTCTCATTGCACTAGATAGATGTTCATAATATATTTAAAACTACCAATGGTGTTAGAACCACAACAGGACCCAAACACCTTGTACACTAATTAGAGTGGATGAATGACACTGGAAAGGGTGTCCAGTTAAATCAACCTCTCTAGGAGTGGGTCGAATCAACATGGATTTAATGCCAGTGATAATTCTATGCCATTGTGAGATCGGTTGTTTAATGCATTTGGCATAGAACTGGGGAGATTGCCTTTCTGTGGATATGCTGAATAAATCCCTGCTCATCTTTTTCCGTTAGCTCCTGCATACCTCTAGGTTTTGGTTTAATGAAAGGATGTGGATGGGTTTCATGAATGCAAGAATAGAAGAATGAGTTGTAGGCATGGGCCCAAAATGAAAAATAAAATGCTGTTTCGTTGTGCTGTTAGGTAACGAAATGAAACAAAACAAAACGACACAAGGAAGCAGCGTTTTATTACAGATGAAACGAATTTTTTTTTGTGTGTGTGTAAACGAACCATTTCGTTTCATCGGTAAGCTGCTTGGGAGAGGAAAAGGTTTTTTTTTTTTAAAGCTCAGGGCTTTTTAAAAAAACTTTTTCCCTCCCCCCCAAGCCCCGTCTGCCAGCTGATCGGCACTGGGGTGGTGGTGGGGAAACCTTCCTCCCCCATCCCAGCACCGATCACCTGGCAGGCAGACTTGGGGGGGGGGTAAAAAGCCTGTGGCATTTAAAAAAAACTTTTTGTCCCTCCACCACATTCCAGCCCCCCCCCACTTTGTTAGTGGTTCATTTCGTATGATTTTTTTAAAAAAAAATTCATATGAAACGAAACAAAAAATGTGGGAGGGAAGGAAAGGAAAGGAAACGAAACATATTTTCGTTTTGTGCCCATCTCTAATGAGATGTTATCATTGGGTATTTGTGGCCCAGAATTATTAAATAAGTACCAGCGGAATTGAAGGACTATGTTTACTCTTCTTTTTACTTTTACATTATAGAAAACCATCGTGTTATTCTGAAACCACCTGTTAAGATGAATCTCTAACAACTCAGCAAACATCAATAAATCATAGCTATTTCCAATAAGTTTAGGTTTTTTTGTATTTCCCTGTAAATGTTGTCTACACCATCTCATCAGTCTTTTTAAGTTCATTTCCTCCTCAAATACACATTTCTTCTGCAGCATTCCTACGTACTTCATTCTCCAGAGAGATCTACAGATTGCATACAACCAACTTTATGAGGATTTGGGTCAAATAATGGGATTTCTGTAGAGCCCTAATGATTGAAATCATTTATTCAATGCTTCCATGCTTCTTTTGGAAACTATAAATGAATTTCAGTTATTTATTGGTAACAACATGTTCTTTAACATCCTTTGTTTGGTGCTTTTTCCCACTTCTAATTCATTTCAGTGCTTCAACAGAAGCAACGTAACTGGAAAGACAAAAGGGTTCAGAGTGCTGTTGAGGTTATTGTTCAATGGTGAGAGATGTTCTGTTCTGATTATGTTAGACTTCAGATGTGCCATGAGCCTTGTTATCTCCATTCTCAAGAAGGAAAGGCATTTATTCAAGGAATCACTTGTTTGTTAACTGCTAGCTAACCAGAAAATAATGTCTAATGCACCTTCAACACTGATAAGTGGTGGAGGGTTTGAAGTGCAAGGAATCATTATCTTTGAAAGTTATTGATACATTAAACTTTGCACATCCTTCAGTAGCCATTGCTGGTGTGTGTGTGGGGGGGGGCAATGTGTAGCTTGCACACTGTAATTAAAATTGTAAACCGCCCAGAGACTACTTTAAGTGGTATGGGATAGTATATAAGCATAACACTTTGCTTTGCTTTGCTTTGCTTTGTAGACTCAAGTTGGGCACCAGGATAAGAAAGTGACAGGAAATGTTTCACAAAGATCCAGAAACATGCCAAGACCATCATAGACACAGCTGAGGACTGGTCTGCAGTGTCAACAAAAGGGCATAGCATCAGTTGGGCATCTACCTTTTTTAAATAGGGGGCACAAACTGGGGTAGGGGAGCAGTACTTCTCCTTAGTTAAAGCCACTTTTCACAGTTCAGCAAATATGCCTTCTGTAAGTATGACTTGACATTTAGTTGGAGTGGGAGCATGATTATAGTTTCTTGAACTGTTTATTCAGGTGTGAGTTCTACCAATTAAAAGAGTCTTACACCTAAATGAACATAATAAAAACAATTACAATTACATCTATTCTGAGCATAGGAGATTTAAATATTTGTATTTATTGGGAGTCACACTGCAATGAGACTCTGACAAAATGCAAATATTTTAAGCCATAGTTAGGACCCAACTTGGCTTGCATCATTAAAAGGTCCATATTTAAAAGCTCAAACAGTAAGTAAAAATAGTTTTTAAAATAATTAAAATATAATATTAATTGATTTTTATTTGTTGGGGGGGGGCACACCTGACAAATATGGATTGATAAATTAGCAATTTTGATGGGGTTTGCAATTCCTTTTTTAAATTTGTGCCCATCTTTAGCTGCGAGTTCTAATCCTTTCCAAAAGGGTCAGCTATAATGACCTGGAGCATGTGGGATGATGTTGTTATGTGCGGTGCCACTTGATCAGTCTGGGACAATCATCACTGTCCCAAATAGAGATGGGCACGACTCAAAAAAATTGTGTTTCGTTTTTCGTTTTTCGTTTAGGGGGTCTGTTTCGGTTCGTTTTCATTTTTTATGAATTTCTGCAAAAATTTTGTTTTCATTTTCGTTTGTTTTGTTACCGTTTTGTTACCATTTAGTTCAATTTTTGTGATTTTTTTTAGCATTTAAAGCAATTCAATGTATTGCCATAACGAAAACGAAACAGACGACAAAACTTCTAGTGTTTCTGTTCGTTTCGTTTCATCTTGGAGGCAAAATTCATTTTTCATTTTGTTACATAACGAAACGAAAAAACAAAAATGAAAACGAAAAATTGTTCATTTCATGCCCATCTCTAGTCCCAAAGCATCACCAGAACACCTATTCCTCATGCGCTATAGCTCTACCTCCATCATCCTTGTTCTTGTTTCTTTTATATAGAAACGGAAGCATCTCCATGTGTCCCTTTGGAGAGTTTCCATTTATATGAAGGATTCTTAACATGTTCAACTAACCTCACCCTAACCCTATTATGACTCTCAGAAAACCTGAATGCAGCAGCAGAATGAGGGCTGCCTCCCAGGAACCTACCTACCATCGTTTCCACATAAATGATGGTCTTCAGCTAGTTGGAAGTACTTCGGTATCACTTAAAAAGGCAAAAGTCCCCCCCCTGCACATGTGTGCTAGTCATTTCTGACTCTAGGGTCCGTCTTCGTCTCTGTTTCAAAGGCAAAGACCCAGTGTTGTGCAAGTCCGTGGCCATGTGGCCGGCATGGCTGGACACATTTATGTGCACGGAACACTGTTTACCTTCCTGTTTTTTATGGTGGTACGTATTTACTTGCATTTACATGCTTTTGAACTGCTAGGCTGGCAGGAGCTAATAGCAGGAGCTCACTCTGCTGCGTGGCACCCAGTATTTGAACCGCCGAGTGGCCAACTCTACAGCCGACAGGTTCAGTGTGATCCTATTTAAGCCACCAACGCCACACTTAATCATTTAATACAAACTTAAAAGCAGCATTGAAGGGATACAATTGTGTACTGCAAATACATCTTTTAGATTGTAGAAATACTGTGTGGTTTAGAACACAGTGATATGGAAGGACGTTGATAAGACAAGGGTAATGAAGGACAGTTCAAAATTAACTTCAGATCAGAGATGCCCCTGATAATCAGGGTCACGGAGAGCCTGCCATGATGTAAAGAGGGAAAAAAAAGAGTCCAATTTAGATCAGCAAGAGGAGGTGAAGAACCAAGACAGATGCTGGAAAGAGAATACTGTACAACCCTCTAGCCAGGCTGCTGCATGGAGATATTTGTGTGGGGGAATCCTGCTGCTCCCCTGCATCACAACTGAAATCCAAGGTTGGTAAGCCATTACGGCTTTGAACCATCTCTGAGATGGGCTGCAAAATTGAATCCTGCATTTAAAGAGCTATTAAGATATTAGATGAGTGATAATGGAGTCTCTTCCCACTATCTAAGTTGAACTCTTGTCTCCTCTCTGTCAGTCTCGTGCATGCTGTCTATCAGAAATAGTTGCGAGAGATTGGACAACCTAGGCTATTTCAGCCAGACAAAGCTTTTTTCCTCCTGCTATGTAGCAAAAGAAAACTATCTAATACTGCCCTTAATCCCTTGAAGATGCTTTCTAGCAGGAAGGAAAAAAATATATGTGATTTCCAGGCAGGTCTTGAGACATTTAAGGGGGGAAGGGGGAGTACGATCCAATTCAGAAGATATAGCTACTATATCTAATTATTTTTAAGTTGACAAGTCTGACCTTTCTCTCTTTAAAAATGCCACTTCCTCAACACCTAATGTAGGCCACAAATGAAAACTATGATATGCTGAGAAGAGAGAATAGGAAGAAAGAAAACCCTGATCCTTTTAAATCTGTCTACTTTTTTAAGTCTTTGACAAATGACACACACCGGATCACAGAAGCAGACAAAGGGCGCTTTTACACGACCCCTAAAATCTGAGGCATAGGGCTCCCAGAAAATTGTTTTCCCACCTGCTGCACACTTTAAAAAAATTAAGTACGACCACGCCCACCTAAGCGTGCCTCAGCGCATTTTAAAAGTACCTGGTCTCCGGAGGTAAAAAAAATTCTGATGCGGATTGTAAAGCAGTGAGTGCTGGGCTGTCCTCGCCTTCTGTTTGTTTTTTTTGCCCCCCCCGCCCCTTTAAGAGACTGGAATGCTTCCGGGGCTGCTCCTGATGGCAGAGCGGAGGTGAGCCTGCATTCTTTTCTCCCTTTTTTTCTCCCTCGTCTCACACAGACAGGAGCAAGGGAGTGCAGAAGGATGGGAACACATCTAGAGGAGCAAACCCCCAAGATCTCTGGTCCGAATTTAAGTTGCTAGCGGATCTTAGGGGTTGTGTAAAAGCGCCCAAAGAGGAAAATGAATGGGAAGTTCAGTGGGACAGGAAACCATGTATACATGCTATAGTGAGGGATTCTGGGAGCTGTGGTCCAGAAAGCAATATTTCAAAGCTCTGGTGATGGCAACCTCAACTGAGGGGTGGGTTGAAGGTCAATATACTGGGTACTTGGAGTCAACTGGTATACATAATCAAATATGTCTCCCGCTTGTTTGACAATAAAAAAAAGCCTTAACCCCATCACACCCCAACACTCACAAACACCCTATGCTATACTGTGGAATAGAGATAGGCACACATGAACAAAATGGCAGTTCAAATTGGTTTGTGGTTTGGTGAAATCCACAAACCACAACATTTTGAATTTTTCCTGAACGAACCACAAATTGGTTGATTGGTGCATTCAGGATTTGTTGTTGTTGTTTAGATAGTCCTCTGTTGTTTTTTTCCTCTCTCCTGTGTTTTGTAAGCACTCAGATTTCTAACTTAATCTTGAACAGTATCTTGGTGTTGACTTCCAGTGGCTGTGTATAATTGTCTTGAAGAAGACTAGATCAGGCCCATGGAAGGATACTGAGCAATTGTCCTCATATTCAAGGGTGTTTGACACATAACAATCCAAAAAGGTCCTAGCATGTAGCTTTATTTAAAAACCTTTCTCCTTCTAATCCTGAAAGGATCTGGTACATGGTGAAAAATACTCTGGGACTCAACACTCATTTCTCAGATTTATACTTTAAAGATATAATTCCATTCTTTTTGATTAAATTGCCTTGGTGATGCTACGGCAATAAATAACTCCTACTGAGGGGGTGGATCCATCAAAAGCCTGGAGAGTTTTGCTCTTTGGAAAATGGAAGGTGTTAATTTCAGTAAATCTCATCTCATCTTGGATGGTTTAGATTTCTTAGACAGATGTTAATGGGTGCAACCATTTCCCACTCTCCATAAATTATCATGAAACTATATGATTTATATTGGTTTGTCCTTTCTCCTCTTGTCTGCAAGAATTATCAGCACACGTAGCAATAAAGATTCTTTATGGTAGTAAAAAGTCTATGCCATTTTGTTTGCTTAGAGGGGAAGGTTTATTGCAAAAAAAAAAAAAAGTGGAATAACCCTTGGAGATTATCATAACTTTAATTGGACCCCTTTGAGTTAATTTTTGTTGGTGTACATTCCAAACATTTTATTGGTTTGTTTTTCAATCAGCAGAGGGAAGCTGCAGAACAGAGCCACCCAAACACTAAAGGTCCATCCAATAATAGTATAACAACATATTTAATATCGTTCTTTGATGCAATTGACAGAACGCATCCTTACTTCAAATAATAAAGAAATATTTTCTCCAGAATTTAATGTTTATTATAATTTGTTATGCATCGGGCTCCTGCAAAAATAATGTATATCACAATTATCTGTCTGTTATTGTTAGTACTCCTGCCAACCTAGCAGTTTGAAAGCATGTAAAAAATGCAAGTAGATAAATAGTTACCACCACCGTAAAAGGCGGGAAGGTAATTAGTGTTCCGTGCACAGAAATGCGTTCGGCCATGCCAGCCACATATCCATGGACTTTTACAACACTCTCTTTTTGGCTTGGAAATGGAGATGAGTACCATCCCTAGAGTTGGAGGGGACTAGCACACATGTGAAGGAGAACCTTTATCTTTACTATTGTTGTTAGTAGCCTACTGCATACCCCTCACATACTTTTAAGTGAAAAGATGGGATCTAAATAATAGATATGCTATTCAGTGGACCCTTGTATAACAAACGGTTTGTATGACATAAAATTTGTACAACATAAACAATTCCAGAGATAGGGGAAATTTGCTTAACAGAATCGTCTATGGGGAGAATCCATGCAACATAAAAATGGTTGCGATTAGGGATTACTCTGTTTTCAATGCATTCCTATGGGAAATTTGTATAAAGGAAAATTTGCTTAACAGAATTTCATTTGGAACGAATTAATTCCTTTATACAAGGTACCACTGTATAATTTATTTATTTATTATAATTCCATCCCACTACCATTCCTTTGTCTTATCCGTTCACTGAATGGGAAAAATCAGATACTCCATTAATCTTTGGTGTGGGGAGAAAATTAAGCCATCTTCTTCAGATTTCGGTGTACCTAAAGTCATTTATTCAGAAATATCTATGCTATTTAGGAGACTATTCAACCCAGTTTTGTGAATAAAGGAAAGGACGTCCAGGAAGAAGGGATGAACACGTGTTTTTATTTTGTTTTAAAAAGAAGTTTTGCCTTTATCAACCCCAAGCCTCTATTAAGTTTAACGTTTTCATCCTGCAGACCAAACAGTGTTTGTAAATGCCAAGTAGATACAGCTGTTTATATATAACAGCAATAAGCATCATTGCTGAGCTCAAGGAGAGACCTTGTATGTCATTTCAGAGCATGAAATGAATTTTTATCACTGCATTATAAGCCAATCAAAATAGGGGTTCATAATAGAACTGCTGACAGTTTATCATGTTGGGTTTAATTAAACGGGGCACTGCAATAATTAAAGGTTTTGAGTTATTAACGCATCACTGTGGCAAACATTTAACCTTATAAGAGTGGTAACACCCTTATTAAAGTGGGGCAGCAGAGGACTGCTAGATCTCTCGTTAAAAGTTTCTACAACTCATTTATTAATTCATTGCCACCAGAAGGGTCCCTTTTTAGACCCTACTCTGGCAAGCAAAATGATCGAGACATGAGAGGAAGCTAGAACCGGCGGTCTGAAACAGTACTCCATGTCAATTTAACTGGATTTGACCTTGAAATCACCAAACATTCCTTATACAGCAGAAGCAGTTGTGGGCAAGACCCCTTGCTAAAGCAATAACCATCAAGCGCTATAGCGAGAAATCTGTTGGGATTGACTATGGTGCTATGACTGGCCTGTGCATCAGTTGTGTACCTTGCAATCATCTCTTTTTAGGCGTATTTCAGATACATAAGAGGGATCACACAAGATGATTTTCACCACTTAAGAACATAAGAACATAAGAAGAGCCGTGCTGGATAAGGCCAAAGGCCCATCTAGTCCAGCATCTCACAGTGTATCTCACAGGTATCTGGATCCTGATATAACTCCCCTGCATCTGGCCCTTGAAGTGCCCTGGTTTTAAGCCTGGAGGTCACACATCTCCATCATGGTTTGTAACCTGTGATGGACTTCTCCTCCAGGAATCTGTCCAATCCCCTTTTGAAGGCATCCAGGCCAGAGGCCATCACCACATCATGTGGCAGGGAGTTCCACAGACTAACAACGTGCTGGGTGAAAAAATATTTTCTTTTGTCTGTTCTTACTCTCCCAGCCCTCAATTTGAGTGGATATCCCCTAATTCTGGTATTTCGTGAGAGGCAAAAGAGTGTTCCTCTCTTCACTTTAGTCATGCCCTGCATAATTTTTGTACGTCTGAATCATATCCCCCTTGAGGCACAGTTTTTCCAGACTTTTCCAGACACTTCTCTTTTAGGCAGTAAATATTTTACTTACATATAATGTCAGAGTGTATAAATAGCATGCAGGATTAATATGGAAGTATGAACAGGGTTATTTTAAAAGTTGAATGAATGAACGAGAGGTTGGGTATTCAGTTCCCCGCTGGGCATCCTTGAGAAGGGATGGACTTGATTATCCTTAGGTCCCCTTCCTACTCTGGAGTTCAAAGGTTATAATTAATAAAATGCTGCATAATCCCTACCTTCAAACTGTATCATTCCTTACTAAGGATTTTCTTTCCGTTCGATATTTGACTACTCAACATGCTCTGATGTTTTTTCTCAGCTGCATATACTAACAGAACTTTACTTGTTTTGTTTTGTTTCAATAAATGAGGAAGGAAGGGAAACTGACAGATCCATCCACCCAGGCAGAAAATGTTGAATAATTAGCTCTTCAAATCCGGCTTTGAACTCCTGTCTATTCATCCATACTTGTAGTAATGAATCGAGGCTGCCTTTTTTTATATTATTTTCCCCCCTGATGTCTTCATTCATTCTAGTACAACTTGAACAGATATAGGATCAACAGATACAACAGGTCTCATTTAACCACTGAGTTTTATCAGTGTACATGGCTGGATGTTGCATTTTTTTTTAATTTGTTCATCAAAATGATGAGAAGAACCTAAACTTTAGAGATTCTTCTGCCATGAAGAAACATGAAACCTTATTCATACTCGGGTATAGAGATGGGCACGAAATGAACAATTTTTCATTACCGTTTTTGTTTTTTCATTTCGTTACGCAATGAAACGACAAACGAATTTTGTCTCTAAAATGAAACGAAACGAACAGAAACACCAGAAATTTTGTCGTGTTTTCATTTTTGTTACGGCAATACAAGTGAATTGCTTTAAAAATCACAAAAAATCACAAAAAATGAAATAAATGGAAACGAAATGGTAACAAAACAAACGAAAACGAAAATGAATTATTTTTTTGCAAAAATTTACGAAAAACGGAAACGAACCGAAATGGACCCCCTAAACGACATATGACAGATGAAACTCCATTTTTTTTTATTCATGCCCATCTCTACTCAGGTAAACTCCTCTGGAATCCAAGCCCACCTTCTTCTGATGACAGAGAATGCAGCGACATAAGGCTGATGCCAACACAGATGCTGCACCGTTCCTCATCAAAAGGAGACATGTATTATTTCGGTGGGCAAAATCCCATTTTTGTAAGTAATGCCGATGGAATAGTAATAATGCCACTGGCAAGGGGAGGTTTTCAGTAACTAAAGACTTCCCCTTCCTCCCTTTCGCTTGTCCAACTTGTCCATTCCATTGTGCAGAAGCTGTGGGACATCAGAAAGATGTCTTGAACCTTTGCTGCCAGGAAACTTTACTGTCAGGGAGTGAAAAGAAAGAAAGAGAAAGCCTATAATTAAGAGAAAAAGTCTTTACCTGATACGTCACCATCTGTAGGAAGAGAGAGGCAACCATTCCATAGCAAACAGAAGGCTGGTAGTCAAAATGCTTTGCTGGATCCCCTTCTCTTTTTAGTAACATTCACAAAGAAAGGACAATATGTTTTTCAACAAGTTGTCTAGGTCCAGGACAGTTTAAATGAGTGAGGTTCTGAATATTTGTTCTCTGTTCCTTACATATATATTTTCTGTAATTTCTGTTAGTCTATGATTTTTTTAGTTTCCATTTAAATTCATTTTTATTATTTAATTCTATTTAACAGCCATGCTATTTTAAGCCCCACAGAGTAGTGACCTGGCCACCAGATGGGCAGGATATTTAAAAAAAATGGAATAAAAATAAACATATATTTTAAAATATACTTTTTAATGCTCATCTTTCTTCCTCTCTCTCTTGCTCTCTCATTTTTCATACCAAAGTCATGACTGCTTTATCGCTACATATACCCTAATACTATCCTGTTGTTGTTTTATTCAATACATGTAGTGAAAATCTGTGTGCTGAACACTGAGCAGCCACTAGCGTCAAAACTTCTCTGTGTCAATAAAATGAGGTTTTTTTTCAAGCTCTGCACCTGAAATGATCGGTGTTTATGTTTGTTACATTTTGAAGATCAATGTGAGTTGTGCAGGTCAAGTAATTGGTAAGCGCTGGTTCGTTCTAAGCCATAAATGGTAATCTTGGTTGTTACAATCTTATCAGTCAGATAAGATTGAGTTCTGTATCTTCCTTTAGTGGTCTGAATTTAAATTCAAATAATGTCCATTCTGCTCTGAAATGCATTTCTCAATGAAAAAGAGGTCTCCCTTACAAAATAACGTTAATGAGATTATTTATCCTCCCACTATGATTTCTGCATATCGTCCATGGCAGTGGAGTTTTAATTTTCAACAAGGATTTTTTAAAAAAGAGCAGAAGTTCATGAGAAAGCAGCAATGTGAAGAGGGGAGAACTAAGGTAATATAAAAGACTCCTGAGGGGGGATATAATGGAGATGTACAAAATAATGCAGGGCATGAGTCAAGTGGATAGAGGGACACTCTTCTCCCTCTCACAAAATACCAGAACTAGGGGACATCCACACAAATTGAGGGTTGGGAGAATGAGAACAGACAAAGGAATCTCCAGGCTTAAACACAGGCTTCTTCAAGGGCCAGATGCAGGGGAGTGGTATCCGGAGACCGATATCTAGTTCCGTGCACTCCCGGTCACATTTAGTGGGGCCACTGTGAGATACAGGAAGCTGGACTAGATGGGCCTTTGACCTGATCGAGCAGGGCTCTTCTTATATTCTTATGTTTTTATCATAGAAAACTGCTGAAATATAAGCAGCTAAGAAGAAAGCCCTTTTCTGCACTTTTCTATAAAGAAAGGTGACAGTCAACTGATGTGCAATAGCTCAACTCAGAGTGAAAAAGCAGAAACTGTGATTCTACAGAACACAGCAGCCAGTGTAATTATCACATAGCTTAAGACCATATCTAGCTATTTTTTCCTCCTTAATCCAATCAAGCAAATCCGCAACAGATGTTTGACACATTTTCTACATCTCTGTAGAGTCTCCATCTTCATGTTGTACTTCAATAGGACTTTAAAGGAAAAATAAAGATTCTGGAAGGAGACTAATAATTTTGATAAGAGTTGTACAGTTTTAGCAGTTTATCCTGTTTCTGTATGGAGAAGCCTTCATAATGTGAGTGAAAAGAGATTCCATTTGGACATTAGGAAGAACTTCATGACAGTTAGAGTTGTTTGGCAGTGGAATATGCTGCCACGAAGGGTGGTGGAGTCTCCTTTTTTGGAGGTTTTTAAGCAAAGGCTAAACAATGTTGCGCAAATAGCTGTGGGATCTTTTAATGGGCACTGGAATTTGTACAGAGAAATGAACAATTACTTCAAAAGAAAAGTGCCCCAGCTTATATTTTATGCAAGAAAATGCAGTGCCAGCTGGTCAACCCCAAGGACCCCCCATGAACTATTTCTAGCTGTAGTGATGTGTACATTCAGATTGAAAGGACTGACATTTTGTCTTTCGAATGTTCAATCCACGAAACTTCTCAAACAAGCCCCTCATCTCTCTGGAGTTGGTGCTATTGTCCTGCCTCAAAGAGCCATTGTGCAATCCTGAGAATGCACAAGTGGACAATGCATTGCTGTTATCACTGTCTTGTTTGTATGATCAGTATAGCCTTGTAGGACAAGGGTTTTATCCAGATTTACCTCTAGAAGAAAAGAAGGAAGAGAAGCCACTCTGACCACCCTCCCCTTGAAGTTGTCTTCTGCTCTTGTGCTGGCTTTGGACATGTAGCCGCATTGGTCTATTTGCAAACTGCCCTTCATTTTAGTAAGGCGGATTATGGCCTCTGGCCCTTATCTGACTGAGCAGCAGGGAAAAGGCACATTTGAAACAAACTGAAAAATGAGTCATCGATAACTTTAGCTAGATTGGGATCTGTAGCCTTTAGTTCAACAGGGAATAGGAGTCATTTAGTATTGCGTGCTGCTGAGCAAGAACATGATCTGTTTTATTTTCTCTGTTCCTTCATTCACACAAGTAATAGTATTTACAAGGAGTGCTGGAATGTATTCTTAAAACTGACATGCCAGATTTAGAAAAGACTGCAGGGAGTACTTTTTAAAGTCAGTAATAAGAGGATTTGCAAAGCAGAAAAACAAGGTAACTATGTACCATTAAGACCTAGATCCGATTGCTAGTCCCAACAGCAGTCAAATGAATGGGATTTTACACGAGCGTTGATTTGCCATCAACAAACGATCCAGTAAGTCTGCTATTGTTGGGATTCACATGGCAATGGAACTTTACTTTGGGAGGTGGTGAGTTCACCAACAGTGGTGGCATCTAAGAGAAAACAGGACAGCCAATTTGTCAGGTCTACTTTGATTTGGACTCCTGCCTTGACCCAAGAATTGGACTAGGTGGCCTTATAGCCCCCCCCCCCCCATCCAACTCAATTATTTTATGATTATATGGAACAATTATATGTTAACCTAAACCTTTTGTTCAATAAAAATTGGCATTGATCCACGTTTCTGCCCACCTTAAAGCTTTTTGGGTTTTGTTTGGGAACTAATTTGCATGTTAACTGTAGAAATGTCCTTCAGCAAGAAACATGTCACATTTTGGAAGCAACATTCCCAGCCTTTAGAGCACCTCCATCAGGTGCTCATTCATTTGAGACAGTTTTTTAACAACAGAATCAGACAGTTAAAAATGAACATCAGAACGTAAGAAGAGCCATGCTGGATCAGGCCAAAGGCTCATCTAGTCCAGCTTCCTGTATCCCACAGTGGATCCACCAAATGTGTCCGAGAGCGTACCCTGGTTTTAAATCAAGAGATTATAGATCTCCATCATGGCTTGTAACCTGTGATGGACTTTTCCCCTCGGAATCTGTCCAATCCCCTTTTGAAGGCATCCAGGCCAGATGCTTTCACCACATCCTGTGGCAGGGAGTTCCATAGGCCAACAACACTCCGGGTAAATACGTATTTTCTTTTGTGTGTTCTCACTCTCCCAACCCTCAATTTGAGTATATGTCCCCTAGTTCTGGTATTTTGTGAGAGGGAGAAGAGTGTCCCTCTATCCACTTTACTCATGCCCTGCATTATTTCCATTCCCTGCATTGATGGGTAAATGGGAACTTTATTATTAGATGTAGGCCTTAGTGCTGTTTCGTGTGCATGCATGTTACGGCATTTGAAACTCTCCCAAATCAGTATTCTTTCCCATATGATTATGTGTTTAATTGGCAGTGTTGCAGCTTACTGAATTTTATTTGCAGGAACATTTTTTTTTTAAATTATGTGTGCGCTATCTTGAGACCCTACAGCAAGAGAAAGGCAGCCCAGGAATGAAGTAAAATGAAATGGGTAAATTCATTGGTTGAAAGGGGCAAGATAAGGAGCACTCACAATGCCTGTGGGTTATACGTTGCCCACCTCAGGTTAGATGGTAGAATCCTCTCAAATTGAGCCCACGATGTTGCATTTTTCTCAGCACCTCACAAGGAGCTCTAGAGGAGATGACTGGCCCAGGTGAGCATGATTTAGAGAGAGAATTGCTCATTTCATTAATGCTCAATGGATGTTGGAATCCATTTAAATAGCATTAGGTGCTATGTTAATGTGATAGGCTTCTGTGACATACAGAGAAAAAGGTCAAGCAGGCTCAGCTAAGAATAAGGATGAATATAAATATCAGAGGATAAACAATGCATCCTGAAATTATCCATATGTCAGTTTGCCTCAATGGCTAAGTATGTTTCTAAGAGCTCAACAGAGGGGGGATTATAATGTCCCTAGCATCTTTCTGCCAATAGACCTAAGCTGAAGAGGTTCATTAATGTAAAGGCTAGAAACAGTGCTTTACTTTACAAGTTGAAATAATATAATCAATTTTCATTTTAAGTTGCACTGAAGGGTTTAAAAGATGTTTTATCTGTTAGTCCCATCACATTGATGCTAGTTCCTGTTCAATGCGGTTGGGGATAAAAATATGCAATTTAAGTCAGCGGTCCTCTATCCATGAGGAAAAGATCTGAATGAAAGGAGCAGCATTTTCTCAAATGCTTCCCAGAAAGCAATAAGGACACCCTTGTAATGCCTCTCTTTCCAAACCAAGGGCCAGTGGGTGAGCCATCCCACTTCACCACTGAATGGTGAAGGTTTTCTTCACCTACTCCATTCCTTCATCTCACAGTGACCTCTTCTTGTGCTCCCCTGGAACCTGAATGACCTGATCTCCCCATGTGAGCCATTTCAGCCTTTAAGACGGTTACTTCACATCCTTCCTTGTTCCGCAACTAGTTTTGTACCGTGACAGCGTTGGTTGCGACCACGTGGTTTTGTCCCTGTTTAGTCCCCGTTTCCGTTTTCTCTCGGTCATGATAACTTGTCTGGTGGCAACTATTACTTCACGGTCTTGTTCCGTGACAAATTCTGAATTTCTCTTGCTTTCTTAACCCCCCCCCTTTTTTTTTAAATATTGTAAATAAAACTTTTTCACTATTTCAATTTACTGGTCTTCAGGGATTTACATGTCAATGTTACAGAATTTTCAGTACTTTCTTTAATAAACATTTGCACTGCATGGTATTTCCCATAAGGAAACTAATGTCGAATGCCACTTCAGCCGCTGACCACTAGGTGGACACTGGTTGTTGCGTGACAGTTGTTACCACACAGTCCCTTGTCTCAGAACAGGAACCAGGAACAAACCGTGACAACAGTTTGGGAATCACCGATTTGAGCCATCTAAAGCCAGAAATACTCGTTTCGGTTGAAATTGTCCATGGCTTTCAACTTGTTTTTAAAGCAATTGTCTAAGTTGGAAAATCAGTTTTCCACATTGGAGAGGCCTAATGATGGCAACCTAACAAACTGCATTTCTTGTGGTTCAGCATGCACTTCAAAGCAGTTCCTAATTATTATAGTAGTTATTCAAATATTGTGATCCTAAATATGTTTTGGGTGTACAGTCCAGTAGTTTTTTTTTGTCTTGCTTCTGAACCAAGTGGAGCAGATCTTTTCTCTGCATTCTTGGGTGCTGCCCAAAGAGTTTATCAATGCTGCTATACCACATCTGTATTAAAATCCCATTATGCATTTTCAAAATGAATGCAAGCAGTGCGATATTCAGGAGGTAATTACGTTTATAATTGAAAGGTATGCTTCCTAACAACATTTGACCTTTCTAATAGGCTAGGCAGAACATGTAATGGATGCTCAGCCTTTAATGGTCTTAGAGGAACGAGCAACACTGACCTTTAATAGGGATCTTACTTAGCGATTGCACCAAGAATGTATTTGGCACAAGACCATGTATAATAGGGGTCCAGGATATATTTCCCTTCCTTTTGTGTCTTTAAAGGTTGGTGGTAGAATTGAAGTGCTTGGTCACTCGGAGAGAAAAATGCTGGTTGCATGCCAACCGACTGAAAGCAGATATCCATGCAACATCTCTTTCTCATACACATCACCCTCCTACGTCTTTAAAATAATTAGGGAAGAAGAAAGATGGTTTAGGGAGGAGGAGTATTCCTTCCATTCAAGTATTGTTTGTTGAGTTCCTTTGGTCCGGCATGGCACTCCTTCAAGTTTCTCTATGACTTCCCAAAACTGTATGTTTTTGCACTGGAATTAGAGCTCACTGTGCTTCGATGTTCAATTGCTGCAGTGCTTTTGGCTCACCTTTCCAACTATCAGTACAGCTATGCAAGTGTGCACAGATTTTTTTGGGGGGGAGGTGAGGAATGTAGAAAAAAGATATTTGCATAAAATATTAATGCAAAGGAAGGAAGGAAGGAAGGAAGGAAGGAGGGAAGGAAGGAAGGAAGGAAGGCCTGTATTACAGTAGGACCCCTGTATCCACTGATTCATTATCCACTGATTCAGTTATCCATGGCTGGCATAGGAAAAAATTAAATAATTCTTGGCGCTCAGTTAGTTTCTCATTGTGAGCAGTTCTGAGACGTTATGCTGTATTGGACCGCACCTACTTGCATCCAATTGGCTATGCAGTTCTGAGGTCACTGTGTTCCTTACAAGGATTTTCATCAGGTGGAATCATGCTGTAAGGAAAAAGATGATGTAGAACATCAAAACTAGAGACAGAACCCTACTGTGAATTTTCCAAAGGCATCCATAAACAAGGGAATGCTCTCTCTTGGGAGATGAGGCTGAAAGACTCCAATTTATCTTTCTACCGACAACTGAAGACCATTTCAGGCAGGCTTTTAACAATTATGTTTGAATCCCTGGGTCCCTGCATAGAGATGAGATAGTTTTTAATGTTTACTTGTTTCTAATTATTAAATTGCAATTTTATGTAGCCTATGGTTTAATTGTTTTTTAAAAAATATATTTAACTTATTGTGGTTTTAACCGTGTTCCTTTTAATGTTGTGAGCTGCCTTGACTCCCCTTATCTGGAGAAAGTCAACATATAAATAAAAATAACATCAACAAGGAGAAGTTCCCCCATCCCCCGTTAGGAGAACGGGTGGTGACTGTTTAAATATAAATGAAACTTAGTGTTGACATTTGTTGTGTCTAAAGCATCAAGAGAGATACCGCTGAAAACAAGAACAATGACAACAACAGACCTCTAGAATATTGGCAATCAGGAGCACACGAAAGCACCAGTGTTGCTAGCAAGTGTAGTTTTTTCCCATATGGAAAGAAACAAGTTGTTGGGAGAGATATCATATGCCGCATGACAGAGAAATTACTTGATAAGTATTTTTAAAGTGTCACAAGCAGAAAATTAATCAGATCTGTAATGTGTGTTTGAATTCATTTATATTGCAGTTGGAAGCTATATCTCGGGAGCCTCCAACAGATGTGTTAAGTTTATTAGTAGGCACAGAGTGCTCTCCGTGGATTAGAAGAGAATTCTTTTTCAAGCTTCCTCTTTCTGGTTTCTCATCATCTCTCACTCTCTACCCCTTTCCCATTTTGATTAAGAGCTATCATTTAACATTCAGTGGTTCTTCACCTTTGCTGGATTTTTGACTTTCCTCTTTCTTTGCTGCCCCCCACCAGCGGTGAATCCCATTTCCAACTTGTCATACTCGGGGGAACAATCTTTAGCTGCCATGCTGTCTTCACCAGAACTCAAGTACTGTATAACAGAGTTTTCTGCTCAGTGAATTGTTGAAGCACAAACTCCCATTTAAGAAGCCTCGAGTCCATGCTATTTAGAATCAGGGGAATAAAGCCAGCTAGACATGGGAACCTTGACTTGATTTGTCCTTGTGCTGTAGACAAGGAGAAATGCATTTTCTACACCATGTGAGCCACAATCCAGTCGTAGCCTGTTTTGGTTGGCTGCAAAGAGAAAGCTGTATCTCCACAAATGGGCTTTGCACAATAACATGTGCACTACATAAGAATGCACATGAACAGGAAACTCACTTCATAATCTCAGCCTGTCATGACGGAGTTGAGATCTCTTGAGGAGGCTCGAGAATCCTTAAGATGTTGCCTCACCATGCTGAAAAAAGCCAGTGATTGCTTCACATCCCTTCAACCGATAAAATGTGTTGTAAGAACCAAATAAACCTCCTTTATAGATACAGACAGGCCCCTTTTGAGTGTGTGTGAGGTATGAATAAAAAATGTGCTTTTGCTTCAGAAGTTGTTTGGGATGCAAAAAGAAAATGGATAATTTCCCAATTTCCAAACTGATCTCAAGTGAATTGAGAGAGGCCGCTGTTGTACTTAGGACTAGAGGTGGGACTGGGGATGAATACAAAGAACAAAATTGTGTTTGATTTGATGGTTTTATGTTTTTATAGTTTCACATATGTTTTATTTATGTTATTCTGTTTGTTATGAATGCCCAGAAAAGTGGATTACACTAATGGGGTGGGATAGAACTCTAATCAAACTAACTAACTAACTAACTAACTAAGGACCTTATCATATGTCCTTTCAAATCCAGATCTAATTTTCTGATAAACCAGCTGCAAAAATCTTGTCCCCCATAGTCATCGGACTTTTAAAAAGAACGGTAGCGACCCCAACATGGGGGTGCATATGATCCGTTTTTTCTACAGTTTTCAAATGTTTTTAATTTTTCCTTAGGGTCCATCAGTTGGCCAAGGGGCTGGTCGGCACTGTTTTTTAAAACATATATATATATATTTATCCCCCCCCCATCCCCCAGCGCCAGACAGCTGGCCTGCAGGCTGGTCAGGGCATTTTTTATTTTATTTTTTTTATTTTTCCTTAGCCCCCACCAGCCAGCCCTGGGGCTGTTTGGAGGGTTTGTTTGTTTTTAATTAATTTTTATTTGCCTCCCCCCACCCCCAGCACTAGTAGGCTGGCCTGCAGGCTGGTTGGGACATTTATTTTATTTTATTTTATTTTTATTTCTCCTTAGCTCCCAGCAGCTGTCCCTGGGGCTGGTCGGCCATTTTTTTTTAAATTCCCTCTGTGCCTGCTTGAAGCAGGTTAGGGCCGTGGGGACATAACAGAAGTGGAGCAGAAGGGACTTGGGAACTCAGAACCCACGTCTTCAGTCATGTGATCAGATAAGGACCAAAGCCAGAGTTTCCCATTCCCTGCATCTTTCCCCTCGTGTGATAGCGCCCTAATTAACTAACTAACTAACTAACTAACTAACTAACATGATCCTTAATGGGTTATAGGAAGGAAGGAAAGAAGGGATGTAGTGGAAGCTTGACTTACCCACCTGAGGTTTAGCAGTAATGAAGGACATAGAGTGTCACCCCCATCCCGGGTCAAAACCCTTACTGGCCCCTTTTTAATCCCTTTCACCTCACAAATACATACAACTATGTAATGTTCAGTGGTTCATGCAGGCTCATTTAGAATCCAACAGGTGTTTGGCATTTCCCACCCATGTGTCCTCCAGTGGGGCTGGCTCAGAGGCAGCGCCCAGAGGGGGTGAGTCAGGAAACACTTGTTTGGCCAATAAAGAAAACCAGCCCAAACCACAACCGCAGGCTGTGTCTATTTCAAACATGCACATCAAAGCAGATCAAGCACAACTCCTTTCAAAGTGAATCAGTTAAAGTTTGTAAGACAAATAATTTGGAGTGAATCAGAGCAGATGACCTTTGCACCCTCCTAATTATGAACATCTCAGATAGTTTGATGGATTTTCTTGTGTTGAACAAACACAAAATATGCACTGGCAAATAATTACATTTTTTTTGGTTACTCTCCAGTTGTGAAATCATTAGCCATTCTGTCTTGTATTTAACACCACCCCAAGATTAGAAACAACCCAGGATTCCTGCATAGATACACTCTTTAATTTTTAGCTTCCCATAAACAATACCAGCCGTCCTTCAAAAGAGGAGGCAGGCGTGGGGGGAAATCAATTTGATTTTGGCAGGTGGCTCTACAGCACCTGCCAATCACCATCGTATTGGGCTCTTTTGAAGAGTCCTGAAATCAGTTTGCATTAAGGCAATAGCTGCGTTTGGATCACAGCCCAGGATTCTATCAATATAAAATGATTTGTTGCAACTTTAAAGATGCTCCATCCCTGTTCTCTCGCTTGCCATTTGCATTTAAACCCCACAAAAAATGAGCATTATCAATGCAAAGTAATAGGACCTCCCGTTTTATTTCTTTCTGTCATCTCTGTTTCCAATTCCTTTCTCATAGGATGCCACACATTTTGCAACATCGGGCTTCCCTTGAGAGCTTGGTCGGCATTCGTCTTCCCACATGATATCAGAAGAGATGAACTCCCTTGGATCAAACTCTCCCAGGGGACATCACCATTGGTGTAGTCTCTGGTGTCCTACTGTAAGCTCTAAGGGACAGCTCAAGGTGACAATGCTGGCTTATTGCAGCTCTTAGGAATTGTATTTTTCACTTCCTCAAAAGACATAAAAGGTAACTTGATCAAAACAAAACAAAACAAAACAGCAACAACAACAACAACAACAAGCCCTGAATATCCTTTCAGATGCCTGCTTTTCCTTTGCATGTGTGTCTTCTCCCACAACATTTAGTATAAACAAGGCAGTCACGGTTCTGTTTGAATGGGAGTTCAGATGCTATCCTGTACATATCTCTAGTCAGGATCCAGAAGAGAGAACAACTGAAAACTTAATCCAGGACCTAACAATTCAAAATGGATTCTACTTACTTGACAGCCTTAGCAAAAATGGCTTGGATTTAGCAAGTCCTTTGCTCTACGAATGTGTTGCTCCCATTCTGCCACTCTGTAACGTTCAGCCTCATTAGTATTTAAATCAGTTTGTAAGTATTTTTGCTTCAATAAATTATATTCTTGATCAGTGTAATGCCATGATCTTATGTTTCTTTTAAGTCCTTTTGGAGTAAAGCAGTCTTATGATAAATGCCGGAGATGTGGATAGAAGTTGATTAAATTAGATGCTGCAAAGTATATTAGGTAATCATGCAAAAGAGGCGCATGAATGTAAAATCAGGAAGGGAGCTTGGGAAAAAATCCTAAATCTCTCTACTAATGGATTCAATCTGGTGACAAAAAGAAAGAAAGAAGGAACTTGAAAGAATCCCCCACTCCAAAAAAATAAAAATAAAAAATAAAAAATTGTATTAGTGAACGCTTTGCTTCCTGTAAAAATGTCAGTAATGCAACGGTAGTATGTCTTCTAATGCAATTTTTATTTTTAGAGCTGCAAAAGGAGTGAAAGAAAGATGATTATTTTTAAGAGAATACTGCTGTTAAAGGCACAGGAGGAACCTTGACTTATGGGTGCAAGTCAGCTCGCAACTCAAATTCCTTCTGATCTGAACAGATTTGAAGAGTATAGTACAAAATCTCATTTTTATTTAGTCTGAAAAATGCCATGTGAATGTCAATCAGATGCTCCTTCTTTCACAATGAAATCCTGATCTCCTTCCCCTGCTGTTTACGATTTCACATTTTTGATCAGGGGGGAAAATGCAATTGTTTAGTTGGCTAGTCTTTGTCCTCAAAATCAAAGGTGGGAATCACTGTATAACTTTGTGCACTTATACAGAGAGCCTTGTGGCAACAGTGGTTAAATGCCTGTACTGCAGGTAAAACTGTACTCACGACCTGGGCTTCAATCCCAGGTAGCAGAGCTCATGGTTGACTCAGCCTTCCATCATTCTGAGGTCGGTAAAATGAGTACCCAGCTTGCTGGGGAGGGCAGGCAATGTGTAGCCTGCATACTGCAATTAAAAACTGTAAACCACCCAGAGACTACTTGAAATGGTATGGGGCAATATATAAGCAGAACACACGCACACTTAGGCTCACTGATTTCTTAATAATATGCTATTTGAAGACTATGTTTTCTTCCTCTTGAAAGCTGTGACACACAGGAATCCACAGTGTTGTTTTCCAGTTGTGTCTACCATAAGGCTTTCCCAAGGAAATTTACTTGGAAAAGATTTCTTTGAATCACCTACTGAAACCAAATGTACAGATACTCCTCACTTAATGAAACTGTTCTGTTCCAACAACTAGAGCATTGAGTGAGCTAGCTTTGTAATTTAGATTATTTTTGGCAAATTGTGTTAGCTCTTGCAAGACTCGGGTACTTCTGTCTCTCCTGGGAATAAATACTTGTGCCTGAATGCCCAATTTGTTTTACATAAAAACCAAGGGAACAAAGAAAGGACCTCCCTCCTCCCTCGATTGCAAGTATTGAAAGAGGTGGGGATGAGAGGAGGTGGAATGACATTGGATTTGCTAGAAAGCCAAATTCATATTCTGAACCAGGTAATTTCAAAAGAGTGGGAACGTCCCTGAGTGTAATGAGTTGGTTGAAAATGCTGTAGCAAGACTTCCCATCTCTCCAAGTTAAGATTCATCTGCGTTCACACAGGTGTTTTGACATGACAGCGATGCCCTTGAGTGCCTCCGTATTTTTCATTCTGTAGCCTGTGCAAACGGATCATGTTTTGCAGCGAGAAATATTAAGAAGACCACAGATATGCAACTTGACACACACACACACACACACACACACACACACACACACACACACACA
>JAHTLZ010000327.1:15887603-15897625 GCA_023846285.1 Phrynocephalus versicolor
CAGTAAAACCAACTATGTTAGGGGTGGTGAGTACTTCAAGTTGCAACACCATTAAAGACTTTCAAGGGGAAGAGGGGGTTCCATTTAATTTCCTAATTAAAACTTGGCTGGACTTTAAGGATTGCTGCCTTAATTACAGTAGATATTTAAGATAGAGTATCCCCATGCTTAGAACCTGATCTAGCACAGAATCTCATCATGAGCAAAACCATATCCTAGCAAGAGTAACATTTGCTTTTGAATGTTTCAAATGCATAGTGTCATTTGATAGCAAGCTAGAAATGCGTATAGAAATAATACATGCAATTTTGTGCTTTCCTCTTCAATGGCAGATGAATACGAGTTTGGAATTAGGAAGGTAACCTTGATCTAAATGCAAAGAGAAAGTGAATGTGATGTTGAACAGGGAAAAAGACTCTCCCACTACAATAATTCCTTAAAAATACAGCCTTCCCTGCCAATGTAATGCTAAAGAACTGGTTATAAATTCACTCCTGAGGACTTCTTACCCCTGTAGGAAATTGACTGAAAGTTTTTAATGTAACTGCCTTTGAAGACTATAAACAATTAGAGTTTATAAGAGAGGGTCATAAAGAACAGTTCCTCTTTTATTTTTTTGCATTTATGGTGGTGGAACCATCAGAATGACTTACTATTTGAGATGTTTGTTCAGCAAATAATGGTGGCTTAAAGGTTTTATAGGCTGGCACAGACAAGAATGTCTGTGCATATGGCTACAGTAGCAGCAGGGAATGACCCAGAGTGCGCAGCTTGAAGAACAGTTGTACTTGAGGAGAATGATCTAATTAAGCTGGACCATTCACACAAAGAATGCTCCTGCCAATATGGTGAAGTGTCTTAATAAGTAAGCCACTTCAGGATAACTGATCTCTTACCCTGCTTGACAGAGGACAAGAGAAGGGAAATATATATATTTTAAAAATCTACATAGACTTTTACTGATGTGCTGCATCAGTTTTTTAAGGGTGTTTTTGTTTTCTCTTAAAGTGCTGGTCAAGACATTTCTCGCAGCTGAAGCCACTACCATGGATTTGAATGTGGATGCTTTCCTAACTGGCCTTTTAAGGTGAGGCAAAGAAATGGTTTTTATTTTATTTATCAAATCATCCCTTTGATGTTCCCCAACCGTTACGGGACACCCCAAGGTACCCACTCCATTGGTATCCTGAACCTCCACTCCAATTACAGGTTCCAGGTGGCGTCGGCTCCCCTCGGAGGCAAAGTTTTAATCATTGTCACAGGTGAGCTCCTCTGGGCCAGCCCCCTGGAATGCGCTGTGCGCCAATGGGGCTGCCCCCTCCTGGTGCCCATTTCCGTGTCTGGTGCCCCCCCCCCACTTCTCATGCTAGACCCCTCGACTCCTTGCATCCCACACGGGGGTCACCATCATTCCTTTGTTTAGGGATCCACTCCAGCAACAATCTTTGGGCTGATGAATCTAGCCCTCTTTCTTTATGTTGCTGTCTCAGTGCTTGCTGCAGTCTTTGCCATCTTTCCATTGCCCAGGAAAAAAAAGCTGCAGGACTGGTTCAGCTTTCAGACAAGATGGGACTGGGAATTAAAAAATAATACATTATAAGCTTCTGCATCTCCTACCTTCAGAACAATACTGTCCCCCCTTCTCATCTGGGTCTTTTTTAAAAAAGTAGTGGATTGTTCAGCCTGCCTGGAACCTGAAAATTGTGCAATGTTTACTTTTGGATTCCTTACAAAACATTCAGAACTGGTCGTGCTTTTCAATGAGGTTTGGGTAGGGTGGAAAAATCAGCTATTTTACAGAAGCTAAATAATACCATAGAATAATGAAGAGAGAATAATTGTCTATTCAAATACATGCTCTCCAGCTCACAGGTGATAACAGCTTAAACATTAATTCTTCTGAGAGTATTATGTGTTAAGAATGGTGCACAAAGTTAATTAAGACTTGGAAGCTTTTAAAACCATTCCTTAACTGGCATAAATCTGCATAGTTCTATTGACTTTCAGAGGACTTATTTTGTCTTATTCCAGATGAGAATTCAGCCTTCTATTCCCCAGCCTCCCGTTGAATGAACCTATCCTTTAGATCTCTAGAGACTTTGAGGTAAAATGTATACATAATCTGCCTTTTAAAAAGCAAAACAGATTATATTAAGGATGTACACTATTTATTCAAAGGAGAAATGAATAAAAATGAACCAAGCCAGGACATCTGTGCATTGCTAAGGCAACCACAGGGAGGGGCAGAGACCCCAGTGCAGTTAACATGGAGGAAAGGAATACCTACAGATCCCTCATATTAAATCCAGGATTAATATGTCATTCATTCGTTCGTTCATTCATTCGTTCATTTGTTAAACTTGCATACTGCATCAACACAACTCTGGGCAATTTACATTCAATATCTTAATATTAATATTAATATAGAGGGCAACTGAGGTCAGGCCCACTCAAATGTCGCAGGCGCGCTCACTCAGGATGGCCACTCCTAGGGAGCCACGGAGTTCGCTTATGTGTAACCACACCTTCTCTGTTGTGGGCCCCTCGTTGTGGAACCATCTTCCGAGTGAGTTGCGCCTTGCACAGTCCCTGCCCACCTTCAAAAAGGCTTTGAAAACTTTGCTTTTTCGGGAGGCATATAGCGACTTTTAATTTTAATTTTATTTAATTTTATTCATTTCCCCCCGCCCCCTGATACATCTTGCTGAGGGCTTCCCCTCTCTTTTTGAGTATATTGTTGCTTTTACTTGTTTATTTTTAACTTGTTGTCAACTGCCCAGAGTTCCAGTAGGAAGATGGGCGGTATAGAAATGAAACAAACAAACAAATAAATAAACAAATATAAACAAATAATGTACAATAAAATAAATCTTAAATTAAATACTCAGTACTGGTGACCACCACCACCCAGTATATCAACAAAGGAAGCAACCCCAGCCACTAAATCAAATGGTTAACATAAAGATGGTCAATCCATATTGCTTTAAGAGAGGATGTGCTGAAAATCTTCAGTAACCACCATCTTACTAAGGTGGTTACTTCACGTCCTTCCTTGAGCCGAGGTGAACTTGCCTCCGTGTTGAAATCAGTTTTCAACACGGATCGAGAAGCGGATTGAAAAGATTCCCGAGCTCCAGGACGGGAATCTCTCACCTCGCTTGGAGCGCAGTTCAGGGTGTGTGGTCGGGGTGAACTTGGATTGACCCCACAAGGACGTGAGGTTCCGTTCCTTCGAACTCGGATTGACCCCACAAGGATGTGAGGTTCCGTTCCTTCGAACTCGGATTGACCCCACAAGGACGTGAGGTTCCATTCCTTCCAACCAGTCTCCAGCATGGCCACGAACTGCAGCGAGAGGGATGTGAAGTATCAGCCTAAGTGTGTAAATCTTCATGAGCCTCATGGCGCAGTGGTTAAATGCCTGTACTGCAGGTAAAACTGTGCTCACGACCTGGGGTTCAATCCCAGGTAGGAGGCTCAAGGTTCACTCAGCCTTCCATCCTTCCGAGGTCAGTAAAATGAGTACCCAGCTTGCTGGGGCAGGCGGGTAATGTGTAGCCTGCACACTGTAATTAAAATTGTAAACTGCCCAGAGACTACTTAAAGTGGTATGGGGCGGTATATAAGCAGAACACTTTGCTTTTGCTTTTAAACATTCTTGGTTTTGAGCATTCCTTTAAACATTGTGAGCGAAGAGGCCAGGCACAACACCACTGTGGGAACTCATTCCACATGATTGAGGTCACAACTAGGAAAGGCCTGTTTCTTGCTGATGACTTCCTGTCCTCTAGAGGTGTATACCCAGGGTGGAGGATCAAGTGGTGTGGGTGGAAGTTCATACAGAAAGATCTTCTGAAAGCTACCAACAAGCGTTTGTATTTATAGAAGTGGAAAAAGAGAAGGAACAACAAGAAGAAGGCAAAAGCGAGAATGCGCTTTATAAAGGATGTGCACTGTACTTGGACAAATGTGCAAAAAAAAAATTAGACCAAAATGAGAATATTTGTGCAATTCTAGTATTACTAGAGGGGAGTAATATAAAGACTTTTGATCTTTATTTCCCACCCAGCATTTGTGTGGTCAAAAGCCTTTGAAGGAAACTCAACAATTTTGAACTGAGGAAATTGAAAATATGCACAACACTGGTGAGCTGCTAGCATCTTTTCCTTCTTTTCTCCTTCTTCTGAAATCTAGACATGCAAAAGTGATACAGTGTCACAGATTTGGGCCATCCTAAGATTTGGAAACTCTTTTCTTTAACCCAAGAGGACTTTGCCAGGAGGAGTGCATGACAATCTGAAAGATGACTGAGGATCTCTCTCCAGTTGCTGCTTGCTCCTTCGATTTCTCCTTTTTAATAAGGGCCTTTTAAAATTCAAAATCAACAGACACACTTAGTAAGAAGGTGGTTATTGATTCCTTTGAAGGGGTTCTGGACGGTATTAGCCTGATCCTTTCATTCATAATTTATAGGTAGTGAAAAAGAGCTTAATGCTGTTATGTTGATCAGATAATGTTTAAAAACTCACTGGAGTCCAAACAGAGACCTAAACAAATAGTGAGGCTTAATGTTCTAGATGGCTGTATCCCAGAAGACTTCATAAATCCAGGCTTTTAAAATCCCAGTTTGTGCTTTACAAATGTTTCATTTAATTCTATACAATATTTGACATCAGAATCTCTTCGTGCTGACATTCAGTCAATCAGGCAAGTCAGCAGAGAGGACTCTTTCCCCCACATGCTTCTAAACACATTTATTTGGAAATAAGCTGTGCAAAAAATCTCAGAGGAAGTCTGCCCAAAGCTTTTCATACACAATCAAAATTCTGAGGTTATCTCGGGAGTACGGAGTCTTGTTTCTGAGGAAACAGCCCTGCATACTTGAGCGAGAGTGTTTCAAGCACATTGTGTTATGGAGGCTGCAAATGGTGTCCTGGAGAAACCACAGATCTGCCATATGGAACAAGCAAATTAAACTTCTATGTGGGGAGGGGGGACACGACATGTTACAGTCTGCTCACTGCCCCACCAGCTGACCAGATGGTGTTGCTCTGAAAACTGCATCTGTGCCTGAGCAAAATGACTTTCATTGAAGTGTCGTTTTGATAAATCCACATGCCAAAGGCCAAGCCAGAGGGCCAAACACCCATAGCTGTTGCTCATGAAAAAAAAGGAGCTATGGCCCATCCCTTGGCAACAGGGATGGGCACGAAATGCCAAAATGGTGTTTCGTTTCATTCTTCGTTTCTCCCCCTCCCATTTCGTTTCATTTATTATGAAATAATTTTTTTAAAAAAATTATTTCATATTTCGTTTGATTCATTTTGCTTTTTTTCCCCTCATGCTGATCCGCTGGCCCAGGTCGGCGCGTTTTTTATTTTTTATTTATTTCTTTTCATGCCGACCAGCTGGCCTGTGGGCCGGGTTGGTGCATTTTTCTTTTAATTTCTTCTCGCGCTGACCAGCTGACCCGTGGGCCGGGTTGGCATGGTTTTTAATTTTTTATTCTTTATTTATTTCTTCTTTATGGGCTATTGATGTCTTAATTTAAGGGCTATTGTCCTATTTCTAATCTTGATTATTATGATTATTATATCCACTGTTAAATGGTTTATCCAAAGCTCTGTGAGTAAATGGGTCTACTTTAATTGGGTCTGGCTATAGGAGACAAATCACATACACTTGCTCCCTGTGGGCACTTGTACTTTTCAAATTGACAACAGAGGAACCATTCGTGTAGCTGGTCATCCTCTCTTCATTTTTGGCAACCGTCCCACCCTGCAGCTCTTAACTAACAAGCTAACAGCCTTGATTTTTTTTAAAAAAAAATCTTAAATAAGGTATTAGCTTTAAGGGAGACATTAACATGGTCATTATGGGCCTGTGTGACTTTGGCTTCCCATCCTTGCCTCTGAATACCGTATAAACTCGAGTATAAGTTGACCCGAGTATAAGCCGGGGGCCCTAATTTAAACCCCCAAAACTGGGAAAATTTATTGACTCAAGTATAAGCCTAGGGTGGGAAATGCAGCAGGGCCTGGCAAGTCCTCCTTTGTGAGCTGTGTGTGTGTGTGTGATGTTTAAAATGACTTTTAGCCACTGAGGCAAGTGCTTGAGTTGTTGGCTAAAAGTCATTTTAAACATTGTTTTAAAATGACCTTTTAAAAAGTCATTTTAAACATGGGGGGAGCTCAGGAGAAGTGGCGCACAATGTTTAAAATGACTTTTAGCCACTGACCCAAACTTGCCTCAGTGGCTAAAAGTATTGACCCGCATATAAGCCGAGGACCCCTTTTTTCAGCCCAAAATTAGGGCTGAAAAACTAGGCTTATACTCGAGTATATGCAGTAATTTAGTTTTATGACAGCTTTAGATAAAAAAAATTTAAGAACTAATGTCAACATTTTAATATGCCAGGATGGCCCAAACACCTCAGAAAGGGGGAAAATAAAACAAGACCCAATATGCTGGAAAACTTTGTTGCATAATTAATGAAAGGAAATTGAACAGTGTGATAATGGTGGAACAGACAGGGTGTAAGTGCCTAAACTGACTTATTAAGTGCTTTCCATTTAATCCAAAAAGCCAGCTCCCATTGTCCTCCTTTGTGGACATAACGGGAAAGGAGAGTTGAAAGGTATGATGAGATACCAGAGTTGCCACTGGAATAGAATGACATTAGATTTGATAATCTCAACTCAAGCATTTTTTTTCCCCCCCCCCCAACCCAAAGACCCGTCACAAAACTAAATGCAGCTCCATTCAATAATCTTTATGCTTCCTAGGACCTGGAGACATTTGAGGGGGAAAAGGAAAGTGTGCAAATGTGTATATTTTACAGACCACGTTTCCCCTCCTGCAACATTGTAATTCAGATGGAAAGCATAATCACTGAAGTCCTCACTGGCGGTTACTTCACATCCTACCTTCTTCCGCGATTACCTTTGCACCATGACAGTGTTGTTCGCGGTGATGTGGTTTTGTCCCACCAGGCCAGATGCCATCACCACCTCCTGTGGCAGGGAGTTCCACAGACTAACAACGCGGTGGGTGAAAAAATATTTTCTTTTGTCTGTTCTTACTCTCCCAGCCCTCAATTTGAGTGTGTGTCCCCTAGTTCTGGTATTTTGTGAGAGGGAGAACAGCTTTCCTCTATCCACTTTACTCATGCCCTGCACTAAGTAAAGTGGATAGTGAACAGCAAGGTTGTACTGCAGCTAAAGAGGCCAGATCAAAACTAGAGAAATAAAAGGGTAGCCTTCCTGTTGCAGATCGAGGTAGCTCCGGTCCCAGAAGAGAGCTCTGTGTTTCATGCTTGAAATGGAGAACCCAAACACGATGTGACCAGAGTATCGCATCTCCAGATGCAGAATTCACAGTTTGGTTACTAATTATGGTTGTTGGTGTTTTCTTCTGAGATTTTTGCATGGTGGCCTCAGATGATCCTTCAAAAAAGTGTGTGTGTGTGGGGGGGGTAAGTTTTGTTTGCTAGATCCCTCTGGAGAAAGCTGTTAGATAACTGAAGGGAGATACTGATTCTTACCTTGGCTATGTGTTGGCTAAACCCAAAGGTAGGGGGAGAAATTAACCGTGTGACAATAATAAATACAAAAAGTTACAAAAGCTTTAAAGAAAGACCCTCTTGTGTGGCATGATTTAAAGCAGGTTTTTTTCCCCTCTGGTATATTTCAAAACAGACGTTTCTCTTATGAAAAGCCCTCCCCCCCACCCAAAGCTGCTTCATAAATCTTTCATGAGTTAACTGCTGTCTAATTTATTTGGCATGCATTAGCATACAATTAACCCAAGGAACATAAAGGATGGGGGGGACCATGCTATTCCCCCCCCACACACACACCGTCGCCAAACCAAGCCTCGTATATACGCAGACGGAATACCCAATTCAGAGCACATTTTCGTCACAGATTCTGGAACACTCAAAAATTGCAGCCATTGGAAACGACGAGCCATAAATACCCATGGAAAATGCCCACCAATCTTCTCTGTACACAAGGCCATGTCTGTTGTGCACCAAAGGAGAGTACAGCTCCCATCTCACTGTAGTCATAGTGGTCCATGGTGGATACAATTACCACACTGATTATCCCCAGTACCCATACCTGTAATTTCAAACAACGAACATCCTGATAATGTCAACGCTCTTCCAGATGGCATTTTCCTGTGGGCTCTCATTGGCATTTATGTGATGTGTTTGAATCCAAGCAAAATGGGAAATAGTTTAGGAAGCATTATAGCAATGGTCCCACCTAGGCTGATGGGCATAAATTTCACTAGATGCACATTTCTGAATTGGGTAGACAATCAGGGATTGTTTGGGAGTGAATGGCAGGATGGATGCAACATCCTATTTATATGTCTGTTTTGAAGACTGATGGAACATTTGGAGTGGGCCATTCCTGACCAAACAGCCCTCTGTAGCTCCTTTAAGTAATTAGCTCATCCGTTTTATTTATTATTTATTTTAGAGTATTTTTACCCAGCCTTTCTCCTTGGAAAAAGACCCAAGGTGGCTTATAGTAATAAGGGATAACATAGAGTCCAGCACAATTAAGACATGTTCAAGTATTTGAGAACAAGGAATTGAGGGACATCTTACAGCATTAATAGGCAACATTACATTAAAGCTACAAGGTTATAAGTAGTTATAAACACAAGGTCTATATGAACCTATAGATTCATATGAAATACACATGACAGTTCATCATTCAGGGAAAACTTGCCTGAAGAGGAAGGTCTTTGCTAGTTTCCAGAAGGAAAACAGAGATGAGGTAGTCCTGGCCTCCAGTGGGAGGGAGTTCCCGAGTCTGGGTGCAGCAGTCGAGAAGGCCCTTTCATGGGTTCCCACGAGATGTACCTGTGAGGGAGGTGGGATGGAGAGAAGGGTCTCTCCTGATGACCTTAACACATAACAAACAAACAGAAATGACTTATGCCACTGTTGCCACTAAAGATGAGCCCAACCTTTAAGAAACTTGTAGATAATACTTTTTTTCTTTGGAGTAATTTAGTTGAAGACAGAAATAAAAGGGTAGCCAAAGACAAAGAGAGACAGAGATTTCTCCATACCTACCTGCTAGCATTGCTCTTTTTTTCCCACTGATTCCTTTAAAAAGGAAAGGCTGCAAATGTCAGAAACAAAATCCAGAGGCTGGTGGAAATTGTGTAGACAAAGCACACAGGGACATGGAGAAAGTTGCTTACGAAGGGTATATGCCAGCAAAGATGGAAGACAAAATTGTGCTTCTTCAGGGACACTGCATATTAAAGGTTATGTTGGGGGAAATTGCATACATAAATAAATGTGAATTTTATCATGCATGCTTTTTAATTGCAGACTGATAGAATAGTGCGTAAAGCAGACTGATGACTGAATACATTTGAAAGACAGAAACAAGTTCTCTGTCCAAGCAAATTGTTGTTGTGGTGGTGTCGTTCCAGTCATGACCGACTCTTCGTGACCCCATGTCCATGGAGTCTTCTTGGCAGGAATATTGGAGTGGCTTGCCAGTTCCTACTCCTGGCACCTACAGTGCCTGGTATTCCCTGGTGATCGCCCATCCAAATAGTAGCCAGGGCCGGCCCTGCTTAGCTTAGCTTCTGAGATCAGCAGAGATTGGATGTATTCAGGGCATCTAGGCAGCTCTCTCTCTCTCTCTCTCTCTCTCTCTCTCATCTTAACCCTAAGTGTTATTGAACTGTCATGTCATTAAAACAAACAAATAAAACAAACAAACCACCACCACCACCTCACACACAAAGATCACCAATAGAGATAAACATTTTTGTTAGTAATGGCTTTTACAGTATGCAGAGACTGTTGGGGAAATTAACAATCTTGCATGCAGCCTGCACTGAGTTTTAGTGGGAGGAAGGTTTTCCTCCACTAACGAAGATGACGTCACCCGCTAACCAATTAGCAAAGTCCCCTTCCCCCCGCCAGGCATAGGGTAAACCCCTGTCCCCCCTCTGACTGTCTCTTTGCTTCCTCCTTTGCTCTTTCT
>JAHTLZ010000327.1:15897665-15923841 GCA_023846285.1 Phrynocephalus versicolor
CTAGCTAAAACAAAATTAACCAAAATTTCCTCCACTATAGCAACCTGGCTATTTGGGTGGTCCAGGATTCCTAAAGTATTGTTGCCTTTTTAGCTATGGGACTCCCGGGGTGAAAACACAATGAGGAATAGACTCGTTTCCTGCAGCAAAATCTAAGTATGTTACTTAACGCAAAGGTTAATGCAGCCTCACTTGAGACCATCTCATCTAATTACACCATCATTGATTTCCACCAGTTCCATTTTTACTCCTTCCATCCTGTCAAGATGTATCGGTTAGGAGGTTCAATGCCAGGTAAAGAGAGCCTGCCCAGAGAACAGCTGCCGAGGCTGACACAACACCGTTGACTTATTAGTTGAGCCAGCCAATGCCGCCTACCAGTGACTTAATGTTCACAAATGAAACACGAGGTCACCAAATCAATGCAAGTCTCCATAAATTACCATTAGGGAAATGTACGATCAAAATGCAAAGTGAGATCTTTAAGAACAAGGGTCCTGTAGGGTTTTTTTTTGGGGGGGGATGTGCCACCAAGGAATCCTTGGTGGCAATTACAAGGTGCATTTAAATACTTCTTCTGCTTCATTTGAATCAGTGACAGTCATGTGTTGCTCGCCATTAACCTTTTCACCCATCTTCCAAATGGAATAATTACCAACAATAATTAGAGGGGGGAAATTGTTCTAAATGTATGGGCTGAGCTTGCAGTTTAACTTCTAGCTGCCTTGCAAAAAACTGACACATTACTAAGAACGAATCCTTCAAGGGGTAAAAGCTAAGTGCAGTTACAACTTCATGCTACAGCATTGTCGAGTAAGGTGGTTACTTCATGTCCGTTTTGTCTCTGTAAGTCTTGTGCTTCGGACCAGTACAAAAAAAATTTCCTTCACATCCGTCGTGCAACAGCTCAAATTTGTCTCAACAAGAGCGTGACAATACTGTACCTGCCCCTGGGCTGGGGTATTCTCTTGTCACGGTTTGTTCCTGGTTCCTGTTCTGAGACAAGGGACTGTGTGGTAACAACTCTCATGCAACAACCAGTGTCCACCTAGTGGTCAGCGGCTGAAGCGGCATTCAACATTAGTTTCCCTATGGGAAACACCATGCAGCGCAAATGTTTATTAAAGAAAGTACTGAAAATTCTGTAGCATTGATGTGTAAATCCCGGAAGACCAGTAAATCAAAATATCGAAAAAGTTGTATTTATTATATTTAAAAAAGAATTAAGAAAGCAAGACAAATTCAGAATTTGTCACAGAAAAAGACCGTGAAGTAACAGTTGTCACGAGACAAGTTATCACGACCGTGAGAAAACAGAAACAGGAACGAAACAGGGACAAAACCATGTAATCGTGACCAACGCTGTCACAGTACAAAACTAGTCACGGAACAAGGAAGGATGTGAAGGAACCACCTAAAGCAACATGAGACACAATCAGTCAATGAAACTTGAATGAAAACATGCATCAAGAAGCACATTTGTGGCCTTGGTTGCCTATGTTTGCCTATGTTTACATTTTCTCACAACACTCATTTATAATATTCTTCTATAATATTCTTTGAGGGGTTCTGGCATCATGCAGGGTCAGGCTCTCACAGAGGAGATGATGCTGGCAATGGTGGTGGTGGTGGTGGTGGTGGTGGTGGTGGTGGTGGTGGTGATTGCAGAGGTGGTTCTTCCTTGCAGGCACGTCAGGACTAAAAGACATGTAGGCTGACTGGATTTGGTGTATGAGTTGAGGTATCAGCTTGAGAAGCTCATTGATCTGTGGTCAGATAGTTCTGGGCCATTACCCAGCCTTGCCGGGATTGCTTTGTTTCTAAGCAGGACTTAAAGGACATGAATCCTAGCACTGATGGAAGCTTAATCGGGATATCTCTTCCACTATGTATGCAGCTTCCAGAGGGTTGAGCATGGACAGTGAAGGAGGAAAAGGACAGATATCTAGCCCGTTGGATCAGGCAGTTTCACCTTCTTCATCCTCATGATCCATGGGGTAATGAATGCTGCAGTTGGATAGCCCAGCTATGTAACGTAATGATACGTCATCTTATGAAAAGTCCATTCTGTGCAAGGAACAGCTGCCAAAAGCCCATCTGACTGGAAATCACGTTGTTAATAGGAGAAGGATTACAAGTAGAGGGGGTTCAGCCTTCTTAGTAGTAGAGCTCCTCAACCTGAGAAATGTAACCACCCTAGCCAACATGTCCAGAATTTGGGGACGTCCACTCAAACTGAGGATCTGGAAAAAGTGCAGAAGAAAGTGGCTAAAATGATTACTGGGCTGGGGGACCTCCCTTATTAGGAAAGGCTAAAACATTTGGGGCTCTTTAGTCTAGAAAAAAGGCACCTGAGGGGGAATAAGATTGAGACGTACAAAATAATGCAGGGCATGAGTCAAGTGGACAGAGGGATGCGCTTCTCCCTCTCACAAAATACCAGAACTAGGGGACATCCACTCAAATTGAGGGTTGGGAGAGTGAGAACAGACAAAAGAATTTTTTTTACCCAATGTTTTGTTAGACTGTGGAACTCCCTGCCACAGGATGTGGTGATGACATCTGGCCTGGATGCCTTCAAAAGGGGATTGGACAGATTCCTGGAGGAAAAGTCCATCACAGGTTACAAACCATGATGGAGATGTGTAATCTCCAGGCTTAAAACTGGGGTACTTCAAGGGCCAGATGCAGGGGAGTGGTATCAGGAGAGAGGTATCTAGTCTCCTGCACTCCCGGATGCATTTGGTGGGACCACTGTGAGATACAGGAAGTTGGACTAGATGGGCCTTTGGCCAGAGCCAGCATGACTTTTCTTATGTTCTTATGCCCAAGAGGATGTCAAGACTAAGAGAGAAACAATGCCCTCACTTAATGCAGACATTTTGTCTCACATGAGAAAATATAACCCTTTGGTAGCCCCTACACCCAAGTTCTTCTACCATGTTTGATCATATGAAACTCACTGTAATTTTAATAGCTTTTCACCATTTCAGAGCTTGAATAATGTCTAAAGCTTCTGAGCCCAAATATTTGCCAAATGTTCACCTCTCCACTGCAGGTTCTGCTCCAGAAAGAACCTGCTTTCTTTTTGCAACTGAATATTTTATGCTATTTATGCGGATTCTAAGAAGCCATGCATTGCAGTCATGCCTCCCCTCCCTCCAACTGAGGAAGGATTAAATAAGAAAGAAAAATCCCCATCGCTGCTATTATTGTCATGAAAAGTCATGAATCACTTGGCAGAACTAATTAAAACAAAGAGAGGTTTAACACCGCAGATAAATCTGAAATGAAAAAGCTTAAAAAAAAACCCACAAAAAAAACCTCCCCTAAAAATGATAAACTGTGAGCTGGGCATTTTTCTTCTTTGACAATGAAATGTAGTTCAAGAGCCATCAGGTTCTGGAGGGTGATCAAGATGAATGAAGATGGAGCATGAGGAGGAGGTGAAAAAGTAGACAAAAAAGGCCAGTACACCTGAAGAATACACTGTGATCACTTTGTTGGAAGTGAAGGATCAGCTGTGTTATTACTGAAACTTATGTGTCTGAGGGAAATGTTATTCTCTGGTGCAGTGGTTCCCAACCCTCCTAATGCCGCAACCCTTTAATACAGTTCCTCATGTTGTGGTGACCCCTTGCCCTGCTTGGAAATGGACACAAGCCCCCATTGGCAGCACAAAGATTCCATAATTTTCCCAGCAGGGAGCAATCTTTTGATCTCTCCCCACCCCCACCGCTTTTACTGTGAAAATGAAAAATGAAGATTTCCTTTTCTAATTCTCATTATATAAAGAGATGCCATTTTTGTTTCTGATCCATTAATATTCTTGCTTCTGAACTCTTTGCTTTGTATATTGTTTGATGAGTCAGGAAAGAAAGATGTGATGCAGCATATTTCTCTGTTGTCAATGTTCTGTTGAACCTTGACAAACCACAAACTATGACAAACCAACATTTTTTTGGTTCATCCCCATCTCTAATGCCAACAAACAACAACAACAACAGAATTTGGAAGGAGTTGTAGATACCTTTCCATCAACGTTTCCCCCCTATAATACTCATGTTTAGTGCACATTTGCCTATTGATACAGAAACATTCCGGCACATGCACTAGAGGAACTGATCACATACGCTCCATTTTCATTAGTTCTTTCAAGGTTCTGCTAATAACAATTCTGACCCTCTCTATGCATTCAGTGGCGGTCTAGAAGGGTTCCCAGGCCCATGCTAGCTCACCTGATTCACCACTAGAACCCTGCAACATATGTCCGTTTTCTGGTCAAAAGCCAAATGGTGTCCCTGACAATGAGATCTAATTTGTGCAGGGAGCTTGAAGAGGTGTCCTCAAAACTGATAATCTTGGGCGTAAAACAAGGCAGGGAGGGCTTTGTGAGCTACTTGCAAGGTAAGATGGTCCTCCTGAAATCTCCCAGTGAACTGCACTTCTCCAAAGTTAAAGTTGGAGGCTACAAAAATAACCTCTGGGTCTCTGGGAAGCACCAGCTTTTGACTGCCCACCCCCTCCTTCATTCTCTTCTCTTCTCTTCAGTCAAGTCAACGATTCTGGTTTTTGTATGATTATGTACTTAGCAATCAATGTTCCCCTCAGGAGAAGCGTTTTGTGTACGTGTGCGTCTGTCTGAACTTGATAGTCCTTGGGAATGTTCCACCTTTTCTAATATGAAAATCAATGGGTCTCAAGGGGAGGATGTCTCTATCATTAGATCAGCTCCCTACATAACCTTCACACAAAATGACTTGGACGTGTAAGCAATCTCATGGCATACGGAGCAGCATTTACCTGGCAGCGGTTTGCTTGCTGGAGTTTTGTACTGGGATTTTATAACCTCACTCTGACTGTCCTTCCTCCGTATTTTCACTTAGCAAGATCTAATTCATTTCTAGAGCACACATGCCCCCCCCCCAAACAAAATGTGGACAATCTGGAATAAAAAAAGTTTATCTTATTTTTGTAAAACATTTTAGTGCACTAAACATTGAAGGCCAAAACTACTACTAGAAATCAGTAATGGAAGCCTGGTTAATATCAGAACACAAGAACAATGGGAAAATCCTGCTAGATGGGAGAAAATGACAATCTACTTCAGTGGAAAGAGGTTGGCCACTTCCCACAGCAGCCAGTCCCAGAACTACAGGAAATTTACTAGAATGACAGGAATGCATATTCCCCAGTAGCTGGTGTTTAGAGGAATATTTCCCCTGACACTGGAGGTAGTACATACCCATCAAGATCAAGGATGGAAAAACACAGACTAAACTTCTAATTCTCAGTATTTTAGAATGACCTCATATGAGTGGTCATTCGGTTTGGAAGTGAGTGGCATTCAGTTCAGAACACCTCATCCCTGTGGAATGAGATTGAAATGGGTAGAGAACCACAAAATGATATATAATAGCCACAACAGAAACATGGTGGAATGCAGAGAACCAATGGGATACTGCAATCCCAGGCTATAAATTCTATAGAAGGGATAAAGATGGGTGGTTGGAGGTGGAGTGGCCATCTATGTCAAAGAAGGGTTAACATCCAGCAGAATGGAGATTGATGATGTGTCTGACTCGACCATAGAATCACTATGGGTTAAACTACCAGGTCCAAGGAGCGATGTGATAGTGTTGGGGAAGGGGGATTGCTATCGTCCACCAGATCAAAATCTTGAGGGGGACCTTGAAATGAGGAGACAAATCATGGAGGTGTCTAAGAGGGATAGGATAGTAATCATGGGGGACTTCAATTATTCCCACATTGACTGGGCCAATGCGAGCTCGGGGCAAGAAAGAGAAACTGGGTTTCTCGACATGCTGAATGACTGTGCCTTAGAGCAACTTGTCATGGAGCCCACCCGAGAACAGGCAACTCTCTGGATCTAATACTGTATGATACTCAGGACCTGGTCAGGGATGTGAATGTCACTGGGTCTCTGGGGAACAGTGACCATGCTGCAATCTCCTTTGCCATGCATGCTGGGGTAAGAGTGTCAAGCAAATCTGCCACAAAACCCTTGATTTCTAAAGGGCGGACTTCCCTCAGATGAAGAAACTAGTTAGAAAGAAAGGGAAGGTAAAAAGAATCCAATCTCTTCAGAGTACATGGAGCCTATTTAAAACAACGGTAGTAGAGGTCCAGCACAAGTGCATATCGCAAAGAAAGAAGAGCTCATCTACATCCAAGAGGGCACCAGCATAGTTAACGAGTGGAGTTATAGAGGCTCTGAAGCACAAGGAGAACTCTTTCCATAAATGGAAATCCTCTCCAAATGAGGAAAATAAAAAGGAACACAAACTCTGGCAAAAGAAATGTAAACAGATGATAAGAGAGGCAAAGAAATATTTTGAGGAACGTATGGCTAGCAATATAAAGGAAAATAATAAAAGCTTCTTTAAATATGTTAGAAGTAGAAAACCTGCCAGAGAACCAGTTGGCCCACTGGATGGTGAGGGAGGAAAAGGGGAGGTAAAGGAGGACCTGGAAATTGCTGAGAAATTAAATGAGTTCTTTGCATCTGTATTTAGGCAGAAGACTTTTGGCAGCTCGTGGGCACAATAACAATAACAATAACAACAATAACAATAAATAAATAAATAAATAAATAAATAAATAAAGGGAACAAAAATGGAATAGGTACCCTTAGGAAGGACATACATAGTATTATCTATAAGAAAGAAGATAATCCATAAATGAGAAACAGAAAACTAGTGTAATAATGGAACAGTTAAAGCATGCCAAAAAATTCACCAGGAAATACTAAATATAGTATAATTATGTTTTTAAAAGCTGTAATTATATATTTTTGTTTTGCCAATGAAACTAATAGCATGCCTTTTTTTAGTTTGTTTTATCCTTCATGCATATTATAAAAATTGGTAAATGAGGAGGAAAAATAAAGAGAAAGCATTCACTTGAATAATGAAATGGACGGAGTATGATAAGCATATTGTTCCATTGTTACTGCTTATAATTAGATACATTCTTCTCTCTCTCTCTCTCTCTCTCTCTCTCTCTCTCTCTCTCTCACACACACACACACACACACACACACACACACACACACACACACACACACACACACACATTCATTAGTCTCATATTCTGTGTAGCATAATTAGTACCATGGTACTTTGTCCTAGAGACTGGGTCTGGGAGCTGTGGATAGGTTGAGATGACTCTGGATATTTTTCTTCATGATTATTTTTCTCTCTGTCTAAAGATTTTCCCCTAAACGTTAACATGATGATGATGATGATGATGATGATGATGATGATAATAATAATAATAGGAAGATTGAAAAATATATATTCTTTGGAGATTTTCTTCAGAGGCCCGTATTATTCTGAACTGGGTGCTTATAAGAAAACCTGTTCTCTCCCAATGTAGCCTTTGGCCTAGATGGCATGTTATCAAAATCTAATAAATAAATAAATAAATAAATAAATAAATAAATAAATAAATAAATCCCACCCAAAAGTCTGGACTGGCCCTGCCATTTGACAAAGTGAAGTGGTCACTTCAGACAGCATACCATACATGATTACATAGACATTGTGTTTATATATTTTGTGATTGCATGGACACTATGTTTTCAATTGTTAGTTTCCCTCACTCGTAACTTTTCACGGATTTTTTTAACTCTCTTTTTAATTGCTTCATTCTCTTGTAGCTTTAATGTAATGTTCTGTTTCAATGCTGTAAGATGTCCCTGAATCCCCTGCTTTCAATTACTTGATATGTATATTGTTCCTCATTACTGTAAGCCGCCTTGGGTCCTTTTCCAAGGAGAAAGGTGGGGTAAAAGTACTCTAAAATAAAATAAAATAAATAATACTTTGCTTCTGGGAGGGTGGTTTGGGGGGAATGGGTAGCCTGCATAATTACTCGTAAACTTCCCAGAGAGTGCTTTGGGTGGATTATAAGCACCACACATTTTGCTTTGCCCACCCACACGGAATAACGAGACCAGGCAGTAAGATGGGGTGAAACTGGGCCACACTTTATTGACACAACTTTAAAACAACAGCAGCAATAACAAGGAGGGGCCTGGCTTCAGCAATCCTGGTTGGAACTCCAGGGTCGTAGCTGACCCTCCAACTGGGCAGCATTGGGTGAGTTTTGACCCCCAGGTGGCGCGGTCAGCTGACGACACCATCCAGGCTGTTCCGATACTTACCCTCTTTGCATCTTCTTATAATAAAGCTGGGTTATCCCCAGCGCAGGGAGGCATCTCCTTGTACCGCAACCCGACACTGTGACCTCCCGATCAGCAGTGCCCGAGCTAAAGAGTACTTGGGGACAGATGTTTAAACTACTCACCGCTGACCTCCATCCGCTTCAGCCGCCAGTGTGACCAAACTTCAAAGGTGGCTTTACCTAATGCCCAGGTAGCAGTGCGGGTTAGGCGAAAAATCCCCGGTCTCTTCGGCCAATCTAGACTGCAGGTCAAAAATTCCTATCCAGCCCCCGAAGGTGACCAGTAACACTCACACTAGTCCTTAAAGGGTGGGTGGGCGGGGAACGCTCCTCAAGACTGCTGATGGGAGGGGGTCGGAGCAGCCCCTTTTAAAGGGTGCTCCTCCCCCCTCCCCTCTGGACGCCTGCTGGCATCCTGCCTGTCCCGCCCTCCGTGCGGGCACGCAAATACTCTCCGTGGGCAGAGAGTCCACCCACGGAGCGACCATTTGCTTCAAATTCTTTTCCTCAATTTTATGAGAACATTTCCAATTTCTGGAGCATTTCAAAGCACAAACCAAATAAGATTTCTCTCCTGTCCCTGCTCTCAGTGGTACAGGCAACCCTGTCAGGGACCTACAAGAAGAAGCTTCAGTGCAACATGGGATGATTTCACATGTCACATTCCTGGAACTGCAATGGCCTTTCAACAGTAGAGCAGACGATCTCGGCTATGCCAATCACTCGCTGCAATTCAGCCATGAGCTAAATGTCAGCGACCCAGGTTGTGGTTTATTAAGTGCTGCAAATTGGATAATTCCACTGGTGAATACAGCCAGTATTGGCCTCTGTTTATCTGTGAATCCCCTACCCTGGTATGATTTCTTCTTGTCAGTTCAGACAGTGTTTTCCTTTATCCTTAATGTGAAATAATGTATTCATGATTAAACAACGCAATCATGGTTTTCTTTTTTTTTGGGGGGGGGGTAGTTGTCTTTTCAGCCACACCAGTCACTGATGGAATAAACTCACCCTCCAGAGCATTAACTGTGCATTTGTTATTTTACAATGCCTTCATAAAAGGGAAAGGGGCACAAAAAAGGGAAGCTTATTACTAAAGCCAGTATCTTGCTGTGGAAAATATATATATGGATTTTCTTATCTGAAGTGCTAAACTGCTAATGAAAGTACACCTGCTGGAAACAGGAGGTCTTAAATGCACAATGGAGATATTTAGCAATTAGAATTATCTGGCCTTGTAGACCTTTTGGGTGAAGAAGTAAGAAGTCATGGATAATTTGATGGCTCACATGAAGGAAGAGGCCAATATAATATATAGAGATGGGCACGAAACGAGCAATTTTTCATTTTCGTTTTCATTTTTTTGTTTCATTACGTAACGAAAACAAAAATGAATTTTTTTCAAAACAACCGAAAATGAAAACGAAAATGACAAATTTTACCCTGTTTTTCATTTTTGTTGCGGCAAATACATTGAACTGAAAAGAATGCTAACGAAACAGCAATTTTTTGTTTTCGTGTTTTGTTTTTGTTACGAAAACGAAAACGAACCGAAACGGACCCCCTAAACGACAAACGACAAACGAAACACCATTTTTTTGAGACGTACCCATCTCTAATAATATAATGTTATATAACCAATAGAAGAAGGCATCTGAAGGGGAAGTGGATTTCAGTGAGCAGCAGAGACATGCGGCTAGTCCCGAATCCCCTCAGATGCACATCATTCAGCAGAATTACAGAATCAGTTACTTCAAGAGTTAGAGAACAGGATTTGTGTGGCCTCACAATTTTAGGTACCATGGATCTGTGACTTGCAGTGTTTGGGAATATTTTTGTGAAGTAATTAGAAAGGAAAGTGAACTACTTTTCTGCAGTTTGAAATAGTGTTTCCATTTGAAAGTGGGGAGAGTTATGGTAACATGCCCTTTACTGTATTGGAATTTTAACTGTAATTAATTGCTTTTAAAAATTAGCACCTGAAGCTCTGAATTTTACTCTCCTTCCATTGGGTTGGAGACATCAGGATATTTTTAATTGTGGGGGTGCAGGCACTGTATTGCTTTATTTTGCCTTTATTTGGTGTTGTATTGTTTTTAGCCTTTTGTTTCTGTCGATGGAATGTTCTTGGCAGGGATACTGGAGTGGCTTGCCAGTTCCTACCCCAGGAAGTCTTGAGAGTCCCCTGGACTGCAAGGAGATCCAACCTATCCATCCTGAAAGAAATCAACCCCGAATGTTCACTGGAAGGACAGATTTTGAAGCTGAGGCTCCAGTACTTTGGCCACCTCATGAGAAGAGAGGACTCCTTGGAAAAGTCCCTGATGTTGGGAAAGATTGAAGGCAAAAGGAAAAGGGGACATCAGAGAATGAGATGGTTGGACGGTGTCATTGATGCAACCAATATGGATTTGACAAAACTCCGGGAGGCAGTGGAGGATAGGAAGGCCTGGTGAGCTCTGGTCCATGGGGTCACAAAGAGTCGGACACAACTGAATGACTGAACAACAACAACAACAATTGTTGTTTTAATCTTATTGTTAACCGCCCGGAGTTCCCCGAAAGATAGGCGGTAAATAAATAAATAAATAAATAAATAAATAAATAAATAAACAAATAAATAAACAGAAGTGGCTTATTCTATGCCATTTCCCAAGGCTCCTCCACTAAACCCCTCCCGCTCTCTGTGCTGACTCTGGATTTAAATAAACTCAGTTGCCTGACTAGGTGCCGCATCAAGAATCTGCCAGAAATAACTGGCAGTAGAAACTCTCAGAGTCATAAAAATGGATTTGGAGAATAAGAAGTGTCCTTATAACCTGACAGATTTGAGCAGAAACTAGAGGATAAATATATATATATATAAAATGAAATTAAAAAATCCTCTTAACCTGAACTTTAATTATTGGATTAAAGGTTCATTTTAATTTTAGAAATCTCAGCCTATCCATTATTCATTTATTTAAAGCTGGGTGGACGTGTCGCTTAAGCCCCAGCTGCTTCTGACAACCCCCCTCTTACCTGTTGTAACAAAGCAGAGCCACATGTGGCCGCTTGATTCATAAGCATGAGGGTTGCTAGTGCTATTAGAAGGACTGAATTATTTTTGGGATCAAAAGCACATCTTACTTCTGTAAGCTTTTGTATTGCAGTGCCTTCTTCTATACCATGGCTTGCCTCACTTCTTCACTATGAATGCTTATTTTTCCTCTTGATGGGCAACCATAAATCAAGGATGGACAATCTCTGTGTTTGTGCTGTTTGGGCAGAACCAACATAAGCAGTTACTTCACGTCCGTTTTGTACCTAAACTAATTTTGTACTGTGATAAAGTTTGTTGCGGTCACGTGGTTTTGTCACTGTTCCCGCCTCCCCATGGTCGTGAATGATGGTCCCCCATCTACTGTGAATTCCCATGGCTGAGCGAGGATTTGAACCTGCGTCTCATAAACTTTAGGTCTATCCACGTGGAACGGGCTGTGAGCTTGTAGCGTAGGACTGTGATTCTACCTATTCCTTGTCATTGGCAACGCTGGTTACTGGAGAAGGGCATGCATCATTGCTTTCGCACAGTGGTGACCAAACTTCAGCCCTCCAGATATTTTGGGCCACAACTCCCACAGTCCTTTGTCATTGGCAATACAGGCTTGGAATTCTGGGAGTTGTGGTCCGGATTACCTGGCAGAGCGGATCGCCCAGCGGTAAACTTCGTCCCGACCGGTTCGGCAGTTGCGGGCACACTCGCTTCGGGTTCCAACTCCCCGAGAGGCCAGGCGATCCCTCACTCGGAATCGGGCCTTCTCGGCTGCTGCTCCATCTCTATGGAACAGCCTACCCAGTGAAGTGCGCTCTGCAGAGTCCCTGTTGGCCTTTCGTAGAGCGGTGAAGACTATTCTATTCCGCGAGGCCTTTGGTGACCTAGCTTAACCCCCCATTTTTTCTTGTTTTCTTTTTATTTATTTATTCTTTTTTTGCCACCATCGCCCCCACACGGGGATCTGACATAGCAGCAGTAAGGTTTGTCTAAAGGGTGCCCCCCTGCTGCAGCTCTTTTTAATTTATATGTAAATGCTAGTTTATTCGTCTTATTTTCGTCTTATTTTCTTGTACTGTGTTGTAACTTGCTGACTAGCTCAGCCATGTTAGCCGCCCAGAGTTTCCTTTGGGAAGATGGGCGGGATATAAATCCAATAAATAAATAAAATAAATAAATAAACACTGCTTTAGCAGTTCATACCACCTTCTTTATCAGCCAAAGAGATGTTTGGCACTTCAAAGCCCTTCTGAAGTGCCTACTCAGAGGAAGCTCCCAAGGGAGGTGAGCCAGGGAAGCCAGGGCACCCACCGGAAGAGGTAGAGCTGGGAGATCCTGAACCTGATCAGGCAACAAACTGGCATGAACTGCCAACCTATTGCACCTGGCAATAATTCTGGGACATTGTTTATCCTGTTGTTTGTACAACTGAAAATGCACATTCTTCTACTGAGTGATGAGCAAGGGGGTCTGTTCTACCCAGATGGTTGGATTTCAAAGAACATCCCTTTAAAATGTCAGCTCAGTTTCGAATGCCGTGCGCTTTGTTTATAGACTTGAGAGCCAATTATTTGTCTCAGCCCGCTGTAACCTTATTAGCTCCTTTTTTATGATCAGAAGGTTCTTTTATTTTGAATGTGAAGCAAACTTCTCCAGATGGTTTTTTGAAGTGCTTGTGGAACTTTTGACATGGGAAGCAGATGCAGCCAGAATATGGCGGTTTCATGTTTTGTCAAAGTGTTTCTGTTGCCTATGAAGTGGATGGGTTCTTTCGCCCATGGCATCACCACTGGGGGTAATCCTTAAATCTAGAATTTATAACAGCACTTTCAAGCCCACAGTCCTAATATATATATAGATATGGAAATTGCTCCCGTTACATTAGGTGGAGCTTATATCCGTGAAAAACATCACATGACACTATTAAATGTTAGGTTATCATTGGATTACATCTGCATTTATGTTCAGAATATTCCTTCTACATTGCCATTCAGGCTGTCCACAAGGCAAACCAGGGCTAATGACAGGGGTAAAGCTGGTATACATAGTTATAATATAGATACAGTGGTACCCCGACTTAAGAGCAGCTCGACTTAAGAGCAGAAAACTGTTGGTGTTTTAACTGCTGCCTTACAAATTTTAGATATGGTCCGCTCGATTTACAAATGTTTTTTTGATTTTTTAACCTATTGTTTCAATTTTTTTGATAGGTACCCTGACTTAAGAGTAGTTCGACTTAAGAGCATGCATTCGGAACAGATTAAATTCATAAGTCGAGGTACCACTGTACTCACTTGTAATGTAAACCAGTTTACATTGAAATGCTTGCCTTTGCAAGTCATAAACATGTAATGTATTTGGCAAAAATAAGAATTTGACTGTGGAAACAGAGGTCAGGAGTTGAATTCAACACCGTGCTTCCTTGATAGGGACGTAGTTCTAACACTGAGATCTAAGGAAACTGCTCCCACCACAAATGGGTAAGATTTTATTTTGTAAATTACCAGAAATGCTACTTCATAAGTTACATATCCTAAGAATGTCCTTGCAAAGGAGATACAGTATCTGTCATGCTGGGCACATTTAGGAGAAGGGTTGTTAGATTTGTTTGATGTCTCTTGTTTTTCTCTTTGCACAGTAGTGACCCTTCCTGAATTTCACTTTAACAACAGGGATATTAACATATTAATTCTAGGACTGGAGCATGAACCATTTGCTATACCTTTTGTTTCCTTTGCTTCTTTTTCTTTCTCACACCTTGGATAGGTGCATTTTCACATTGATAAGACCCCAGCAAAATGAATGAATGAATGAATGTGATTGTACATAGACTTTTAGCTGGGGAACAGACAAGCAAGCAAACCAACTGCTACTTCCTAGCCCTGAAAAGCTGGCACTGCAGTTCTACTGAAAAATCAGAAAAATATCCATGAAAATGAGGACGACAAATGGGGAAGTGCTGTTAAACTGTAGCTTGGCAGCAACATTTCCCAAATCCTTAGCAATGTCACTTTCAGACTTTAGTGGCTTCTGTACCCCAAGGATAAGGAGAAAGTACAGCAAGCTATATTGGTAGATCTCTTGATATTTTCCTGCAGATCAGGAAGGATTTATGGTTCCAAACAGTTCAGCAAGAGACCAACAACAGCCATGTGACAACAATTCCTCTCCCACTGTGTATGCTAGTAGGGAAATGAAGAAAACCAGGAGTGGATTTTGAGGGAGGGATAAGATCAGATTTGCACAGCTGCTATCTCACCTGGGGAAGATCCTGATCTTCTGAAGGTCCGGCTTTTCCTCTTCCTCCCATCACGTGACTGAAGATGTGGGATGGCTTTTCCCACATAGAAAGCTGATTTTTTTAAGCGCCAGCAGGTGGTGCTAGGATTTTAAAAAGGACCAGCTGGCTGGCGGTAGAGCTTGGGGAAAGTTTAAAAAGAAAAAAGGAACCTGATCCAGCTCCCTGGTGCTTGGAGGGTGGGGGGAAATTAAAAATAAATAAATAAATAAACAGTGCCGATCAGCCCCAGGAATATCTGGTCATGCTATGAAGGGAAAAAAAGAAATAAAACTGGATCATCTATGCGGTCCCACAACGCCTGCTTCTTTAAAAGGTGGATTTTTAAAGCGAGGCAAAAAATCCCCTACCTCTCCAGTAAGTCTTCGAAACCTCACTTAAGAGGGTTTTCTTTTTTCTTTCTTTCAAAAAGCCCGCTGGCCGCGGGGACTGCATTTTTGGACACAATTTATCTACAAATTTAATCTACATTTAAAGGGACGTGGGATAGGGTCCTTAAGAATCATCTTCCTCCTTCATGCTCTTCTACTCCCGCTCCAACTATTTAGATAGATCTTGTTCCAATTCATGTTTATTACATTTTTTTTGGGGGGGGGAATAGTTCCTACAAAAACTGGATGGCCACTACAATTTTAAAATACCTCTGATACTAATTAATAAGAATGTTGCTCATGCTAAGCATTCCAAACTGAACTACTTACCAGCAGCAGTGATGATATAACCTAGAGTGCAGGACAGGCAAAATTGGCTTCAAGCTACAGGAAGCCAGACTTAGGTAGACTATTAGGAAAAACTTTTTAAGTGTTAGAGTAGTATGACAATGGAACCAAATTCCTTGGGAAGTGGTGAGCACTACAACGTTGGAGGCATTCAACAGAAAATCGGACAACCCTGTGGCAGACCTGTTTTGATTTGGATTCCTGCATGGAGCAGGGTGTTATGGCCTTAAAGGAGTCTTCCAACTCAATTATTCTGTGATTCTATAAACAGTCCTCTGTGTTAAGTTTATCTCTCCGCACTTAACTACAGCACATGAAGCCGGCATTTCCATTACAACTTGTGCTTGTTTGTGAAATGCTCCAGCCCTTTTATGACAATTTTAAGATCGCCTTTTTCTCTGAAATGGCCTTCCTGGCTGCTCAGTAATATTATCAGCAGAACAACTGCAAAAGTGGTGAAGCCAAGTTCACATTTACCAGATGGAAGCCTTGTTTACCTGGCAGCAAGGGCTTCCCAGATCTTAAGAAAAGTGGGCCATGATTTTTATTTACAAAGCATAGGTTACAAAGAGCAGACAGAATAAACAGAATACCCTTTGCAAGTCTTGCTTAGAACCAAGAGACAAAACTCAGGTGATCTGCAGAATAGAATAGAAAAGAAAGAAAGAAAGAAAGAAAGAAAGAAAGAAAGAAAGAGAAAGAAAGAAAGAAAGAAAGAAAGACCTCTGTTTCCTTTTACAAATACAGTGGACCCTCATATAACAAACGGTTTGTATAACATAAAATCTGTAAAACATAAAAAAATTCCAGAGATAGGGGAACTTTGCTTAACAGAATCGCCTATGGGGCGAATCCGTACAACGTAAAAATGGTCGCGATTAGAGATTACTCTGTTTTCAATGCATCCCTATGGAAAATTTGTATAAAGGAAAATTTGCTTAAGATAATTTCATTTGGAACGAATTAATTCCTTTATACAAGGTACCACTGTATAAAGGATTGTAGGTTTGTGTGTGTGTGTGTGTGTGTGTGTGTGTGTGTGTGTCTTTATTCCTAAGATGCTGAACCTGTAGGTTGGTTGTTCCAATAACCTCAGACCTGCTCCCAGGCAAATAATAACTTGTAGGTCTGTGAGTGTTTCACCTCTGCCGAATGTCAGCTTTCTGTCCTAGAGGAAGATAGAAATAGGTTGATCTGCAGCATCACAGTGAATTTCACAGTGCTCTAAAATGATTTTGACCATCTGAACTGCTGACAGGTGAACTTGACCTGCCTATTATGATCAGACCACAACTAATCTTAGCTTTTCAATCAGATAACAAGGCTTAAATTGATGTCTTGTAGAAAGAAAAGGTGGTTACTCCATCTGAGAAACATGCCTGAGTAGAAAGGAAAACCTCACTTGGGGTGTTTGCTGTGGCATCAAAATGACAGAGAACCTCCAAATGCAGATGGATACAGTGGTACTTTGTAGAAAGGAATTAATTTGTTCCAAATGAAATTATAAGCAATTTTTCCTTTATATAAATTTCCCATAGGAATGTATTGAAACAGAGTAATCCGTAATTGGACCATTTTTATGTTGTATGAATTCGCCCCATAGACAATTCTGTTAAGCAAATTTCCCCTATCTCCGGAATTTTTTATGTTGTACAGATTTTATGATATACGCACCATTTGTTATACATTTTTAGAGCTGTTTGGCAGTGCAATATGCTGCCACGGAGGATGGTGTAATCTCCTTCTATGGAGGTTTTTAAGCAGAGGCTGGGTAGCCATCTGTCAGGAGTCCTGTGATGGGGTTTCCTGCCTGGCACGGAGTTGGACTAAGTGGTCCTTGAGGTCTCTTCCAACTCTGATTCTATGATTCTGTGATTCATAGGAAGACCAACAGCTCATTTTTGCAAGAAGTCTCAGCATGGCGAGACTTGGGGAAAAAAGCACTGGGAGCAAGATGTTTTCTGAATATTCTTAACATCCCTGGTAGGAAGGGGTTGTGACTGAGGTCAACACACTGTATATTCCTTTATAGCTGCTGTCAGCAGCATTTAGCAGTGCGAAATGAGTGATTATTGCAGGTGTAGCATAGAAGGCCTGGGTTTTCTGTTCTCAAATTTTCTTCACAACACTCCCACCTTAAAACGTGGGCGAGCCGGCGTAAGGACTTGGAGTGGTTAAGTTAGAATTTCCCTTTATGATATTAGGGTTGTCTCTCTCACTTCTGGCCCCCAAGCCCAATTTCTCTTTTCTTCTTGCTGAAGAGTCATTGCAAATGTTCGTAATAGGAGTCTCCTCTCTTTCTTGTGGCTGGAGAGGGGCAAATACTCCTGCAGGATTCCACCCCCCCACCCTTTCCAGAGATTCAGTGACATACAAATGCCAACAAAGAGATGGGCATGGATGAGTTAGCTGTGTTCCCCTCAAAAGTCACAGGACGAACCAGGACCGAATCTGTGCATCAAAATAGGCTGATTATTTCCACTCAAACTGGTTGGAAGAGTGAGAACAGACAAAAGAATTTTTTTTTTTACTCAGCGTGTTGTTAGTCTGTGGGACTCCCTGCCACAGGATGTGGTGATGGAATCTGGTCTGGGTGCCTTCAAAAGGGGATTGGACAGATTCCTGGAAGGAAAGTCCATCACAGGTGACAAACCAGGATGGAGATGTGTCATCTCCAGGCTTAAAACCAGGGTACTTTGAGGACCAGATGTAGGGGAGTGGTATCAGGAGACAGATGTCTAGTCTCATGCGCTCCCAAACGCATCTGGTGGGGCCACTGTGAGATACAGGAAGCTGGACTAGATTGCCCTTTGGCCTGATCCAACATGGCTCTTCTTATGTTCTTATGTTTTTATGTAAGGGTGCTAGGGCTGTCAGATATTAGAGAATAAACATTTTGTATTAGACAGAAAAGGTTTGTCTACAGGTATTTTGCATGGATATTTAATTGATTTGTAAAATGTGGTCCAGTATGTAACACTGAGTTATTGTAAACCCAGGTATACAAAATACATATAATGAGTGAAGCTGATGCAAGATAGATGCAATAGCATGGGGTAACCAGTTTCATGATTGGTTATCATAAGTTTGGACTCTCCAAAACAGTGGCAGGTCATTTGATCCTCTCAGAAATTGACACAGTCAATGAGCACAGGAGTTGGGAAGAGGAAAACTCATGTCATGGAAGTTGTGGGAAAAGGGGATTCCTTTCCATTTTATAAGGGGAAAAAACATATTCATCCTCAGTTTCCCCATTCTCATTCTCATCATCAGCAAAATGAGTACGGATGCTATAATCTGATGTTCCAATATATTGGTATTTTGGTGACTATCTAACTCAGGGAACAAGTGTCCTCTCCAGGTGACAGGTGTTGTGGTTGAATCTGAGAGGTCTAGATTCTAGTGTCCTTACAATCATGCAACTTACTGGGTGGACTTTAGGCCAGGTATGCATTTTCAGCCAGCTGCTTCACAATGTTTCTGCAAAGAGAATGTCAAAAGTTGAGCAAAGACCTGGGCCAGTTAGAGCATAGAGAGTCCAAGGAGCATACAAATGCCACTAGTGAATAGAAAAGAGTAGAGGCATTGTGGATCGAGTGATGAATTAGAACGGTCTTCGAATCCCCACTTGGGGATTCATTGCAATTTACCTGGAAGGCTCAGCGAGTCCAACCACTCCTTGAATATCTCACTTGCTTCGAAATCCCTATTAGGGCTGCTAAATCAGTTCCCACCTGACAGAACATGGCACAATAAAGAGAACAGGAGACCCAAGAATAAAGGACTTTGGATTAAACCAAAGGATATTATAGAACTTTGACCAGACAAGGTTTTGAAGAAATAAAAACGAAACACCCCCTCCCTCCTTCAAATATTCTTGCTATTTGATTGGGTTCCATGAAACAAGTGATATATACTGTATCCTCTGAACATTTTTATGTTGTACGGATTTGCCCCATAGGCGATTCTGTTAAGCAAATTTCCCCTATCTCCGGAAATGTTTATGTTGTACATATTTTATGTTATACAGACTGTTTGTTATGCAAGGGTCCACTGTGTATTTACTGTATGTGTTTTAGGATTGGTAGTGGGACAGCTAAATTTTTTGTAAATAAATTGTAAATAAATTTGTATTCATCACTTTGTAAAATGCCCAGATTAGCCTTTGGGCTAGATGGCTGCAGTACATAAATCTCATAAATCTCATAAATAAATAAATAAATAAATAAATAAATAAATAAATAAATAAATAAAAAGTTCTCTCTCTCTCTCTCTCTCTCTCTCTCTCTCTCTCTCTGTGTGTGTGTGTGTGTGTATGTGTGTGTTGTGTCATTACAGTCATGACCGACTGCTCGTGACTCCATGTCCATGGAGTCTTCTTGGCAGGAGTACTGGAGTGGTTTGCCAGTTCCTATGACAGGTGCCTACAGCAACTGGTATTCCCATCCAAGTACTAACCAGGGCTGACCCTGCTTAGCTTCCGAAATCAGGCAAGATCAGATGTGGTTAGGGCATCTTGTTCACCCATAAATATCAGGGATTTCTAGTTAAAGTTTAAAAGGACTTCTCCTTTGTAGAACTACTATCACTCTTGTAGAACAGTCCAGTTTAAGAATGCCAGACTATATAGATGAACGTACTATATAAAATTGTTGTGGGCCTCTTCTTGTCCTCCCATGTTCCTAAGTGATAAGAATGCACTCTGATTTTCATGGTAACGATGGATGCCCAGAGCACTATTTTATGCACTATGTATGAAACTCTCACTTATATTCCACCCCCCCTCTTATTTTTAGACTACACGTAAAAAGAAAGCAACACAACTGATTGCTAAACTGGAATGGGGTGGGAGTAACAGAAGCAGTAAAAGAAGGAGAGCGGTTTCCAAAATAAATATGCTGTTACTTTCTTGTATATTTGCTACCTACTCACCCTCCCCACCAAAAATCATTTTTAGAACTTCGGGCCGAATTGCAAGTAACTATGGCAACGGCAAATTTACTTATTTCTCTCTTCCTTCATATGCATACACATACCCTTCGATCATCACTAAAGTGTTCATTACGGGTGGCCGTTGGTTGCTTAGGGCTCATTGCACTGCTGCATGGTGATTAAGGTTGCTATTGCAAAGAACATATTTTGTACTCTGTGATAATTAATCCACGACAACAACCAGTTCACGTTTAAATAGGTACTGTCACAACAGTCACTAGAAATACAGTGGAAAACATTGGTACTTTGCTCAGTGAAGTAACTTCCATGAATTAATGATCTCTAAAAGGTCTGATCATTAGCAGCCATGCTCAGGTCTTGTACGCAAAGTCATGGTGTCCTTTTATTGAGTGAAGTAGAAAGCACAACATGTTGATTTGATACCACTTAAATCCAATGACGACTCAGTCGGGAGATTAAAAAAATCATTTTCACAGGTATAAAGAATAAAGGAAGATGACCTTTTTCGTGGCGTTGGAGAGGGTAAATCTGCTCATTTGATGTTCTACCACAGAAACTTGCTAGCCCTTGGAAGAGTTACCTCCAGGTTGAGATTGAAAGAAAAAGCACTTTTTGGAGTTGACTGTACCACATTTTGAGGAAAATTTCAGAGTCATAGGATTAACTAAGTCTGAAGGGTTCCATAATGCCACCGAACCCAACTCCCTGCTCAATACAAAAATCCAAGTCAAAGAGATCTGACAGGTGATTGTCTAGTTTTCTCTTGATGTCTCCAGCATTGGATCTCTCACCACTTCCCAAGGGCATTGGTTCCATTGTTGTACTGCTCTAAGAGTTGAGAAATTTTATTTTCATATCTACAACCTAAATCCAGGTTCCTGTAGACTGAGCCCATCATTATGTGTCTTCCACTTTGGAGTGCATGAGAACAGACCCTGTCCTCCCTCTGTAGACCAGCTTTCAAGTATTTGAAAAGTGCTATCACATCTCCCCTCAGTTTTCTTTTCTCTAGGATAAAATGCCTGGTTGCTTCAGTCTTTCCTCACAGGGCTCATTTCCCATTCCTCTCATCATCCTTATTGTGCTCAGAATTGGTCCAGTTGGTAGGCATCCTTCTTAAAATCATATCAATTTATTGTGAGCACACCTACATATACTTGTACACAAACAGAGAGACAGGCTGATTGCTCCAAAAGATGAAAATAAAGTGTTCTGTTTATATACCACCCCATACCACTTCAAGTAGTCTCTGTGTGGTTTACGGTTTTAATTACAGTATGTAGGCTACACATTAAACTCCAAGGACATGGGGTCATGAAGAGTCGGTCACGACTGTAACAATGCAACACAACACAACACAGGCTAAAAATTGCCCCCCCCCAGCAAGCTGGGTACTCATTTTACTGACCTCAGAAGGATGGAAGGCTGAGTCATCCATGAACCAGCTATCTGGGATTGAACCCCAGGTCATGAGCACAGTTTTACCTGCAGTACAGGCATTTAACCACTGCGCCACAGGGCTCATAGAAACTTAGTTTTAAAAAAATGCAACAAATGAATTTGAGTTTTAAAAAAATAACAACTTTTCCCAAGTCAGTCAGCTCAACCATTCCTCATCTCCATTTGCCTATATCCATATGCAGTGGTATCACTTCTGAATTTAGCATCCTAAATTTGACACAGTCTTGCATTCATTCTTTAACATTTCTACAACTTAGGAAAAAAAATCTTTATTCCTCCATTTTCTTGCACACCCCTTTGTCTCCATTTTGCAGCCTCAGCAGTATCCTTCCGCCTACTTTTCATTCTACCATATCTTAGTCAGTAGTTATATGCATGTTTGGTAAGGAGCTTAAGCCTCCTTATCGTGGACTTCAAGGGTGAAAATTGGGTCAGTAAAATATGGTAGGCAAGATAGACACAAAACTCCAGCTGCTTTAGCCCATTCTGCATCAGCTGGAGGAAATAATGACTGAACCATGGAGCCTAAACAAGGTTTCACAATATCAGACAACAGAGAGTGTGCCAAGCAGTTAATCGCTACAATTATAGTATCCTCTATTTTGCTTGACAATGTAAAAGTCAGGGATATATCTGTTTACCTGTGCTTTCCATGAGATGATCACCACTCAGTAGAATGCAGATGCTCAGCATGTAATCAGCTCACTATCAAAAAGGCAAATCTCTCACAGATGAGATGAGAAAGAGGTGGAGCAGCGGATGCTGAAATGGCATGTGGTGTTCTCACTGAAGCTCTGCTGGCAAAGGAAATGGCCAAATGGCTTGGAGGAATAAAAAGAATCCTGGGTGATGGCTAACACTGAATCAGAAAATGTCGAAGTTGGTGTTGTCTATGCCAGAGGTTGGCCATGGCAAATATGTAGGACTGCTCTTTCCATAATTCTTCAACTAGTCACCATGCTGGTATTCCCAGTGTGGGGTAGAGGACAGAGTGCTGGACTAGAACTCTGGATAAAAAGGTTTGGATCCTGAGTTGACCATGGAATGTCACTGACGGAATGGAACAGGTAAAACCACACCTTAAATATCTCACTTTCCTTCAAAGCCCTATTACGGTTGATATAATTCGGTGTTTGATTCAGTGACACGGAACACACACACAAATTAACTAAGCATCTTGGTGTCAGAGGAGAAGCTGATCCAGAAGGGACAAGATGAGAATAAATTTGAAAAAGAAAAGAAAAGGGACATCCATGAAAAATTAAGGGAAACAACACAGCAGTTGGTTTCATCCAGGGCAATAGAAAGACAGCTGTGTCTCCTGTTGTTCTTGGGAACAGGGGTTAATGGAAGCGGTATTGGGCAGGTAGGTGGCCTAAGAGAGGTTGGTCAAAGAGTATCATCATCTTCTCTTTCACCCTGGTTCCCTCTACACTAAGTAATGGGCCACCAAGAGCTAACAAAACCAGAGTAGTCAGGTTTTCTTCATCATCTTCTTCTTTTTAAATTAAAGAGCAGGAAGTCAAAAGTGTTCAGAGACAGAGGTGGCAGTCTGCATGTGTGTACAGGGAGCTTCTCGCGTGCAAGATGGAGCTTAGCTACAAAGTCAGGAAGTAGACGTAGGGTTTCTCATCTTGTTCAGCGGAAGAGCTTGACCTGCTAAAAATGTAGGGCAGTGTAGAGACTTAAAGGGTGTTTAGATCCATATGTATAGCACTTTCTGAAGTTCTTTGTGAAGAAAAAATACTTATGAAATGGGGCCTACTTCCTACCCATGTGGCTCTCTCCCCTCCAGATAAAACCGTGAATCTTAGAGCTGATTCTGGCACATAGAGGAGATTTATTAACCTACTTCCTTCTCTTAGGTCAACATACAGTGGACAATTGTTTTGACTTCTTGACATCCGGACATAAGACATTGAGTGCCACCCTACACTCCTTTGAATTACTGAGCCTGAGGTGGAAAATGATTTTTTTCCTGAGCTGATGTTGATGCTGACTGCTAAAGACTGCTGATTTAGAAAAAAAAAATAACCCATTTAACATCATCTCCTCCTTCCTAAATAGATGAGGGCTCAGTATGAACCATGTCCTTGAATTAGTAATTCACTGTTTTCTTTTTAACCGCTTCCTAATCTGGGTAAATGTCCTGAAACCCATGAGACTCAAAAAACCAATCAGTCGGATCAAATGTGAAACATGTAACATTTTTGTCAAATGGAGATTTGAAAATGCAACACAACCTGTGCTCCATCGTGATTTTGCATTCACCTTCAACTTGCTACAAACTGCTCAGCCTCTTTTAGAATTAATGAAGACAGTGCAATTACAGAGTAACATAATAGCAGGCGATAAAGGAGGGAATTGGAAATTAGCTGCCTCTTTTTCTTCTGTGCTCAAGAAAGGGCACTTCAAAATCTGACTGTCAAGACCATCCTAGAGAGGTCTTGCTTCATGTCTCACCCTTACATGAAATCGGGGTAGTGAAAATAAGACCATTGCTTTTAAAGGGCAGCACACCAATATTTGGTACTCAGAAACAAGCTGCATATCTGTTGAGCTCCCCTATCAAATGTTTAGACAACTGCTGGAGCCCTCAAAGCTATAACTAGGGCAGAGCAATTGGGGCTTTGGCCAAGGGCACCAAATTTAGAACGTGCACCTTTAAGACTTCCATAGAAAAGATGGAGAAGGCAACGTCTCTGGGACTCAACAGACCACAGAGGACAGGTGGTTGCCTGGCAGGTCCTACTGAAGCAAGGAATGTTAAACATTCATTGTAGAGATGGGCACGAAATGAACAATTTTTCATTTTTGTTTTCGTTTTTTTGGTTCATTACGTAACAAAACGAAAAATGAATTTTGTCTCCAAAATGAAACGAAACGAACCGAAACACCAGAAATTTTGTCGTCCGTTTCGTTTTCGTTACGGCAATACATTGAACTGCCTTAAATGCTAAAAAAAATCACAAAAAATGAAATAAATGGTAATGAAACAGTAATGAAACGAAAGAAAAACAAAAACGATTTTTTGCAAAAATTCACAATAAACGAAAACGAACCGAAACGGACCCCCTAAACGACAAACGACAAACGTAAAAACATTTTTTTTATTCGTGCCCATCTCTAATTCCTTGCTTTGTACTTGTTGGCTGCCTGACGTTCCCTCAGGAACTCTGAGTGGTGTATAGCAAATTGCAAAAACAACTTGCCCAAAACCACAACCCCCATAGTAAACAAATCAAATATAAAAATATAAAAATAATAAACAGCAATGGTAATACATGAACGAAGAATCCGGCAAGAAAAGGGCTGGGAGAACACAAAACCAACTAACAATGCACAGTCGTACACTTAGCAGTCGCCAAAGCTTTCCGTAAAGAGCCAGGTCTTTAGCACGCTCCTGAAGGCCAACAGGGACTCCACCAGCCTAATCTCTGTGGGCAGCTTGTTCCAGAGTGCCGGGGTGACTAGCGAGAAGGTCCGATCATGGGTAGAAACCCTTCGGGCCTCCCTCGGAGTAGCCAACTGGAGTGAGAAGGCGAGCAAAGCTCTGGCTGGTCGGGACGAAGCTGACCTCTGGGAGATCCGCTCCACCAGATAGATGCTGAATAGAGATGGGCACGACTCAGAAAAAAAAATTTGTTTTCGTTTTCGTTTTCGGCTAGGGTCCGTTTCGTTTAGTTTCCGTTTTCGTGAGCTAATTTCAAAATTTTTCATTTTCGCTTCGTTTCGTAACGAAAATGAAAAAATGAAAACAAAAACGAAAAATTTTTCGTTTCTCCCCATTTAGCTCCATTATGTGTTTTTCCAGTAACGAAAAACAAAAATTGGCTCAAAATTAGTCGTTTTGTTTCCGTTTTCGGTCCATTTTTGAACCGTTTTTCGTTTTCGTTTCGTTATGTAACGAAAATGAAAAAACGAAAATGAAAACGAAAATACCACTAAGTCGTGCCCATCTCTAATGCTGAAATATGGCCCCATTAATTACTCTGGCTGTTGAAGGTAGTGATTCTGGCTGTTGATGGGGCAAAATACATGCATACGTCCATGCATAGATACATAGATAATAAAAATTAAAATAAAATAAATCCCTTTAGGGGCAGAACAAATTGATAGTAAACCCCTTGCTAATGGTGAGTTTTCAAGAAATTGTTGAAGATTTTCTTCATCTCCTGGAGAAATCAATCGCTTCTGAATCATTGCTTATCTTATCAGATACAATGTGGGGAACCTTACAAGAACATGTGTGTGGAGCTAAAACTCTCATGTGAACTGTAACTGATTTCTGAATATTTCGAGCTGTTCTTTGCCTTTTCTAATGATAAAACAGACCGAATAAAGAATCAAGAAATCACCTTGTGTTTGTGTTTCATGGCCTCAAATGCTTCAATATTATAACTGAAGCAAACACATTTTGAACCAACTTTTACACAGATGTTTCTTTTTGAATGTTTAATAATAATAATAATAATAATAATAATAATAATAATAATAATAATA
>JAHTLZ010000327.1:15923851-15936781 GCA_023846285.1 Phrynocephalus versicolor
ATAATAATAATAATAATAATAATAATAATAATAATAATAATAATAATCTTAACCCAGCTGGGTGGGTAGGTGATCTATTTATATCAAAAACAGAAGCACGAAGTGGCAGTTTTTCACACTCATTAATTGCCTCCCAAAGAGACAAAGCAGTTACTTTAGAAGACTGTAGCATCATCACTAGAATTGAAATAAAACCTCTGGAGATTAACTTGAGAGGACAGGTAAAGATCTTTCATTTATTAAGGAAAGCAGAGGCTGAATTATCCACTGCCTTCAACAAAATGTGCCTGTCGTTATACATTCCTTTTGTGTCATATTTAATAATGCAATAAAATGGCTATACATGAATGGGCTCTCAAAACAAGGCCTTGCGGAGCTGATTTTTATTGTATTAAGCCAAGGTAGAATTGCCAATTCTATTCCCTTATCAACGGTTTCAACGTTTTTAACTTCAGGAAAATAGGGATGTATTTTTTGATCCTTCTAGCAATTGTTCCTCCACAGTAGAGCTGTTACAGAAAAGGTGAGGAATCGGCTGCTCCTCAGATGTATCTTGGTTATGCTTCCCTTATGTGCAAGGATCCCACAGCCTGCTCTACAGGCCAGTTCAGAGTTTTGGGAAGTAGTCCTGTGATCCAATCATCCTGGCATTAAATCTCTGCCCTGGATCCAATTTGCTTTGGAAGCCTCCTTTTGACTTGCACTGAAAAATGAAACAACAACAATGACAACCACAACAACAACAACCACAACAACATTTTTGGTTTTGCCCCCATGTACATGAAATTTGGAGACACAATAGATGTTAAAGGGGGAAATAAAGTGACTCTGGACATGCTTCTGTGGTACTTGCCTGAAGAATGGACTAGTCACGTCTTCATTGATTTCAAGGTCTTAATGATGACATACAAAGCCCTAAACAGTTTAGGAACTTGCTATCTGGCACAATGGGTCCTGCTGCAAAATTCTGCCCATAACAGCCAATCGTCTCAGGCAAGACATTTGAGGGTACCATCGCTGAAGGAGGCACGTAAATCTTTGACAAGATATCGGGGCTTTCTCAGTGGCGGCCCCTCAGCTCTGGAACCAACTTCCTCCTGAGATCTGTCTGGCATCTTCCCTCCCTGTCTTTAAGAAACATCTAAAGACGTGGTTATTTTAAAAAGGCTTTCCCTGGATATTAATCTGTTCTACAAATGACCGCTATTACGTGTTTTATTTTGTTTTTACCTGCAGCCCATCTTGCTCCTGTTCAATGTTTTTGATATATACTGTTTACCAGTTATTATGTTTTTACTTATTTGTGCTTATCTTTTACATTGTATTGTATTGCTTATGGGTTTGATTTCTGTTCAGTTTTGTAAGCCACCCAGAGTTGCCGTGTAGCTAGATGGAGCTGTATATAAATAAATAAATAAATAAATAAATAAATAAATAAATAAATAAATAAATAGTGCATCAGCAAGGCTGTGAGACAGTGCAAAGTGGCCCCATATTTTTCCCCCTGCAGGGACCCAGTATATGTGGTCGCTCCTTTCATCCCTTCTAAGTCCTAGGATACAACCACTGATGACCTGGAAGTGACCTTGCTGTGAAGAAAGAAAAAAATGCACCGTATTTAATTTTACCAGTCTCATGATATTTGCAATCCCCCCATGAGTCGATTACAGACAAGGCCTGCCCTCAAGTCATCAACCTGAGATTTAAGATACACTGCAGGCAGAGAGCAATTTAAAGGTCCTTCCCCGCCCACCCCATGTACGGTTTATCTGCCATTTATCTCTCTTTGTTCGTACTGTAAATCCAAATGAAATCTTCCGAAAGGAGATTATGAAGCCACAGACTCTCTCAACGGTACGGCTCCAGAAGACAAGAAAAGCAAGATATATGGTCTTAGTCAAAATGATACCTTCACTTCTGCGCCGTCGGTCCCTCCCTCCCTGCAGCTCAGCAGTGCCTGAAATTTAATTTGCTTACCGGAAGGAAACGTCAAAACGTAGCCATTTCGCCACATGCTTAAATGTTATGAAATACACTGATGGTGAAGAGTTCTTTTCTCCCCTTCAGATTGGTTTGAGAGCAGGACGGGCTGTTAAAACCATTTATCAGGGTTTTCTCTTCACCAGCCTTTAATCTCATTTCTGTTGTAATGTTGATGTCAGTGCCTTATATTGAGGTGCAGTCCCTTCTAGGCAAGATTCCGTGCAGACTCGGGATATTTTGGAAGGACCCTAAGCCACCCCAGAGATCCCCATTTAAAAAGTGTTTTTCTAAATGAAAATGGTCCTTAATTTCAGATGCAGCTTTTGCAACAACCCTCTAAAGGTCTACCTTTCCACAAAGCAGGAGGAGGAGGAATGCCCATAAGAGCATTTCCTATATACCATATTTTTTGCCCTATAAGATGCACTTTTCCCACACTCAAAAAGGGGAAATGTTATAGAGCGAATACAGCAGTCCCTCCCTGCTACATATATATCGCAGATTTTCATTTAGAGATAAGATACCTGCACAGAGCCTAAGAACATAAGAAGAGCCATGCTGGATCAGGCCAAAAGCCCATCTAGTCCAGCTTCCTGTATCTCACAGTGGCCCCACCGAATGCATCTGGGAGCACATGAGACTAGATATCTGTTTCTTGATACCACTCCCCTGCATCTGGCCCTTGAAGTACCCCAGTTTTAAGCCTGGAGATTACACATCTCCATTGTGGTTTGTAACCTGTGATGGACTTTTCCTCCAGGAATCTGTCCAATCCCCTTTTGAAGGCATCCAGGCCAGATGCCATCACCACATCCTGTGGCAGGGAGTTCCACAGACTAACAATGCACTAGGTGAAAAAAATATTTTCTCTTGTCTATTCTTACTCTCCCAGCCCTCAATTTGAGTGTATGTCCCCTAGTTCTGGTATTTTGTGAGACAGAGAAGAGTGTCCCTCTATCCACTTTACTCATGCCCTGCATGATTTTGTGTGTCTCAATCATATCCCCCCAATTAGTGCCAGCTACTTATTTACTATCAGTGATTTTCTTTTTAACCAAGAGGAACTGAGCTAAGACTATGAAACTCCATAAATGGGCACTTTTCCCCTTTCTTTTTGAGTTGTCATTCCCTCTTCAACACCACCCCAAGTACTCCTGGTAAGCTACTAAAAGGCCAACTGAGTGTGAACTGGAAACCTCACTCGGATAATTAAGGTAAATTATTATCTTCAACAGAGCCCAGTGAACATGTCTTTTGTAAAGCAAATGCATTTGGTATGACTAAGAATAGCCATAGCATCTGATGCACAAAGAAAGGAGGAACTAGGCATGACATGATGCCCCCTTAACTGTCTGTGTTGGAATTTATATCCCCAGGAGGTATTGCAACCAAGACTTTCCAGTGGAAGGTATTGCCAGAGGTTCCACCCTCAGAGACAACCAGCTCAGATTTCTTACTAGTCACAAACCTGAAAAACAATTAATCAATCAATGGTGGTTGTGGTTTTCCCATGCTATTTGGCCATGTTCTGGAGGATTTTCTTCCTAATCTTTCACTAGTCTCTGTGGAGGGTATTTCAGAGGGTATTTCAAGCTCCCTGCCCCCCTGCCCTCTGAAGATGTCGGCCACAGAGACTGGCAAAATTTTAAGAAGAAGGAAATCGTCCAGAACGTGGTCAAACAGCCTGGAAAACCCACAACCACCATCAGATCCTGAGCGTGAAAGCCTTTGAGAATATATCTGAATCTGTAGGCCACAAACAATAATGAAACACCCATTTCTGGGTCCCCTTTGTCCTGGGAAATCCAATCCTACTCAAGAGAACAGAAGCTGGGGAGGTGACAATCCTGCTTCAGATAACATTACCACCGAGTAAGACACAGAGTGCAGGCAATTCCAAGGTGAAATTGAGAAGAAAGGTCTGGAAGGAGTACTTACATTTTGGAGGCTGGGTAGGGAATCTCAAGTCCACCAAACAAGGCAAAGCACAATTAAGTCTAGTAGAGATGGGCACGACTCAGAAAAATTGTTCGTTTTCATTTTCGTTTTCGGCTAGGGGTCCGTTTTGTCTCGTTTCCGTTTTCGTGAGCTAATTTCAAAATTTTTTGTTTTCGTTTCGTTATGTAACGAAAATGAAAAAACGAAAACAAAAACAATTTTTTTTCGTTTCTTCCCATTCAGCTCCATTATGTGTTTTTCCAGTAATGAAAAACGAAAATTGGCTCAAAATTAGTCGTTTCGTTTCCGTTTTCATTCCAGTTCTGAGCCGTTTTTCGTTTTTCATTTCGTTACATAACAGAAACGAAAAATGAAAACAAAAACGAAAATACCGCTAAGTCGTGCCCATCTCTAAAGTCTAGGAGCTGGTGAAAAGATAGTCTCCCACTCACAAGAAGACTACGTTCATCAAGTGATTTTACCTAGTCCCTTTGGATTAAGGGAACACTGCTTGTCTTAAAGAAAGGGTTCAAACAGATGACCTTTATTTCCTGGAGCCTAGGGACTAGTCACAATCTCTTCTGCTTGAAAGGAGCTCTCCTTCTCTTAAGGAGGAAGTTCAAACATCCTCTCCTCCAGACTTCCAGACCCTCTGGATCTGCTTCAGACTTCTGTGCCAACTCCTGCTCCTCTGTGGCATCTGGTTCAGAGAGCGGTAGGTCACGCTCTTGTGAAGATTCATCCAGAAAGAGCAGGAGGACTTTTTCTGCAAATTTCTCCATAGGTTTAACAGTCTCTTGGAGAGAGTCTCCCCACTGGCAGAAGCAAGAGGTCAAATTATGGTTTCCTTCTTTCATGCTCTCCTTTTACTGCTACTATAGTAATAGCGAGTGAAGTATCTGGCTGAAGAGCCAGAGGTTCGGAGTTCAGATGGCCTACTGTGCATTCCCAGAAAAGTCAGCCTGTGTGGCCTTGGGCAAGCTCCACGGTCCCAGAAAACCCCAACATGGGTTACTATAAGTCAGACTTGATTGGAAGGTGCATAATTATTATTGTAGTAAGAGGGCTAATTCTGCGGGCAGACAGTTCACCATTTTGCATTCTCCACAATGCCACAAAGCATAGCTTTGACTTTCATATATTTTAAGATTATACTTTTGCATGCATTGGTTTCTTTTGTTGCTTTTAGCATTGATGTATATATTAGATACAGTCACCCCCCGCCATTTCGCGGTTCAGGTACTGCGGTCCCACTACATTGTGGGATCACAGTACCTGCACCTCGGAGCCGCACGGGGGTGGGGTGGTGGTGGCAGGCAATCGGGTCGCTCCGTGCCACCTCCACGCTCCTCTGAAAAGCCTCAGACAGGCGCGCGATCACCCCCCACCCACACCCCCAGGCCCCACCCCACCTGCTTCTGCATATAGCGGATTTTCATGCATTGCAGGTGGGGTGGGTCCCTAACCCCCGCAATCGGCAGGGGGTGACTGTAGATAGATAGATAGATAGGGAGGGAGGGAGGGAGGGAGGGAGAGAGAGAGAGAGAGAGAGAGAGAGAGAGAGAGAGAGAGAGAGAGAGAGAGAGAGATACACAAATGATGAGTGATATAGGAATGTGTTCAATCACCCCATCCATCCCTCCTCCATATGTGTGGATGTGGGTCATGATAGAGTTAACAAATCCTGGGGTGGGGTTATTTGGACAACCTAGAGAGGCAGATGGATGCATCAGCAAGGCTACAGATCCAATGGCCACATGTAAGTCTCCAGAGAAATATTCTGTATTAGGTATGCAGATATCTTGACCTTGTTCATTCTTATACAGTATAATAAAACACACAATGTTTTCCTCCTGGCCATATGACAGTTTTCTATGCAGGCGAGGGCAGTGAGGGACTGTCAATTTTCGAGGCAGCATTGTGCATTTGGAGCACTGCTCATTGCACATTTCTGTAAATACACAAAACTTCGAAGCGTGATAGCTCTTTAACATAGAAGCACTGAATGGGGTATACGTGTCTTTTTTTCAACGCACTTGTTCTTCTGTGCTTCCTGTTAAATGTGGTCATTACAAAGGTCAAAGACTTTTGCAGACACTGCCCCCACAAGGTATGCAAAGCACAATGGAAAGAAGCCATACAGAGTAGAGGAAAATTCATTCATGGGAACCCAATAATACTGCTGCCTCACGCCAGGAAAGCCTCTCATGACCACATAACAAACAAATGTCATGGCAAGTTTGGAGAAACATCTCCATGTCTCCATTTTGTATGCCCTAACTGGGTTTCCTTTTGGCCAACTTACTGATCTAATTTATTTCAAATATTTTGAACTCACCTTTCTCCCAAAAGGGACACACGATACATCTGTGAAGATTCTCAGTCATCCAGGTGAGTTTATCTAGAAGTTGAGTCATGGCTACTGGAGTTCTTTTTGAGAGATAGAAACATTTCTCTGCTCACCCAAACAGCTTCATTCATTCAGACTGATGAAGCTGTTTGGATGAGCAGCGAAACGTTTCTATCTCTCAAAAAAGAAGTCCAGTAGCCATGACTCAACTTCCAGATAGACCCAAGATACCTACAGTTCTTTCTGGTCTCTAGGTTCCTCATTGCTTCCACATCAAAATGGTAGCCACTACTTCGAAATAAGATCAGGCTACTCAGAACTCCAAGATCCAAGCTATTTTGCTTAGGAGAATTTTGGAAGCCTTCCTAAAACATGATTGTTTTATTCCAGTGCGTTCTAAGGGAATTGATTCACCATTCTGATTTCTCTCTGTTTCCCTTGCTCAATTCTGACACAGACCCAGCCAAGCCACATAATTTACTCTGTTATCTGCCTAGGAGGAAAAAACCCTACAGCCTCTCAATTATTTATATGGCTTGAAGGGATAAAGCACAAAAGAGATCCCATTGGCCCAACGTGTTTAGTTAAGGTGGACAAGGCTAAATTCTGCCAGGGATGAGATGGAATGCCTAGAAAGGTCATTCCAACAGGAGAAGCACTTCAGAATTATTTACTGTATTATTTATATGGAATGCATTCTACCCTTTGTGGTAAACAAAAGTGATATTTTAAGGGTATAATGCTGTCGTAAGAGAACCATAACCACTGCGGCTTCATTTACAGCACTAAAGAAATGTGTTGTCTTTTAAAGACTTAATACAACACTACTCCTGGATGCTGCATGTGAAAGTAATTGTGGTCTCAAATATTAAACATCCATAAAATTAACTCACTCATTTTTCTCGATCTCCCGAGCAGTTATTTTTTTCTTCCCATCCCAAGAGAAGATACATTCTCAAATCCAAAGGATTTTTCAGCAAGCCAAAGGCAGAATCACACATTCTTCAACCATTGCAGAGAAAAGAAAGTGACTTATTTTAAGTGCAGCAAATCTTGTTTTTTTAACCCACTGGGAATAGGTTGTGCTGTTACTTCTCCCTTTGGATCTCAGGATGGAACGCTAGCATAGTATAAGTGCGGTATACTGAAATTTTATTGGATCGTGACATTTTCTGAGAACTGACAAACATATTTTGCATTGTTTTTGTTTTGGTTAAAGGAGATGATGGGTGACCAAAGGGGAAGAGACTAGATGAATTAATCCATTTGGAAAGGTTTCTTCACCAATGAATTGGTGGGTCTCTTAAACCAGCAGGTAAACAGCAGTTGCACAAATCATGCTTGGTTTGAGAATATTTACAGTGAAATGAACACCATTGACTGAGTTGTTTGTCTCTTTTAAATACCGTATCTGTTCTCTTCTCTATGCAGTGTTTATGTTTTGTTTCATGACTAGTTTTATGCAGAACCCTCCTCCCCTTCAAAAAACAACAACAACAAAAAAAAACCCTGCAACAATGAATAGTGGTAAGAAGAAGAGAAGAAATCTAAGTACACTTTTGAGCACTCATTTACATGCAGTTTGGAAATATGACTTCTTTAGATTCCTAGAACCTATTAGCCAAGTTGGCTGGGGGATTGTGGGACCTCTACCCAAAATAAAACTTCCCAAGCTCTGATTCAACAGGATAGATAATGAATAGAATAGAGATGTCCATGAACATGAAAAATGCTGGTTCATGATAGTTTGTGGTTGACCATGAGCTATCATAAACTACCATGCACCAAATGGAAAACCATGAATTATTTCAGCAACCTGGGCTGAAGAAGCTGAATCATTCATGAACCAAGCCACGAACCAGTCCACTTTCTGTTTCTTTCCCCCCAGTTGTTAGTTCAGCTTATACTTCACTTTTTTCCCTTTAATGGTTAAGATACAATGAATTTTATAGCCAATGTGTTGTTACTTGAACCTAAGATGGACTGATTCAACAAAGAAAGCCACAACCTTGAAGTGGAAAGATCTGAGCAGGGCAGTCATTGACAGAACCTTCTGGACAATTCATAGGATAATTCATAGGATAATTGATAGGATAATTCATAAGCACATCTGAAGCAACTTGACTATACATAACAACATCCAATTGCCCAAAGGTAGAACGGATGGACAATCACCTAAGAATTCTTCCTGTTCTGGCAGGCTTCCTGTTGTGCAGCCAGTTGTGTGACCAGCCTTAAACCTTGAGATGTGTTTTTTCTTTGACTCTGAATGTCAGTGTTCTGCTTTGAGCTTCCTGGTTCTTCTGTAACAGGGTGACTTTTGTTTTCCCAATAAGTATGTTATAAACAAAAGCAGCAGCATTTTAAGCCCTTAAAAATGTAAACAACATCTGGGATATTGGAAAATCCTGATTCAATTTTCATGCCAATTTCGGCTCCCACGCTTCAGCTTGCAAGTTGATATACACCCCAGCTTTGCCTTAGATTCCAGATCATTTCTGAATCCAAAACACACCCTTAATGTAGGCATTCTTAATTGGATGGGATGGCTCCCAGAATCAAAACCAGGGAAATGTCAGTGGTATTTGCCATTGCCTAGGCCCACACATCCTTTGCAAAACTGTGGTATCAGCCTTGTGCCCAGTCGTTCAATGCTTCCACTTAAAAGTTTCAGAGAAAAGCAGGCCTTCACACTGGATGCCCGTTCTGCTCCGTTCAAAGACTTCAAACATTGGCAAACCAATCAGCGTAATTTCTCCTCCAACACAGATTATGACATGAAAGCAAGTAAACCTGCAACATTGATTGCTGTTGTAATAAGTGGACAAGTTTGCTTTTATCACAGCTTTCAGGGGTGATGAAAATGCCCTTTCCATTCCTTTGCTCTTTCTTTCTTGTCAATACGAGTCTCCATCCCATCTTCATTCTGGCTGCTATTTCAGCCTGACTCCTATCACTGTCAAGAAAGCTATTTGGGCAGGTTTAATCAAACTCTGATCTGTCTTGAAAGGCATCAGCCAGTACTAGGCTGTCAATACGTTACATCGGAGATGGAAGAAGAATCATTCTTCAGCGCTGACAATGAAGATTTTCTTTCGCTGGACCTCTTTCCTCTTCATCACCCTGTGCAGGGTTCCCCTGATAGTAGAAATGAGAATCTTGGGGAAGGAAAAAGGACCAAAGGGTGGGGAAGTTTTTTCCCCCTGAACAGCAAACATGTGTTTTATCATTACAGTCTTGACCGACTCTTTGTGACCCCATGCCCATGGAGTTTTCTTGGCAGGAATACTGGAGTGGTTTGCCAGTTCCTACTCCAGGCGCCTACAGCACCTGGCATTTCCTGGTGGTCTCCCATCCAAGTACTAACCAGGGCCGACTCTGCTTAGCTTCCGAAATCAGGCGAGATCAGATGTGCTTAGGGTATCTAGGCTGAACAGCAAAGATAGGGTCACTTATGGGAGTGAGTTCCAGAGTTCATATGAAGGTCTGATCTACATCTGTGGAAAGCATTGTGAGGAGGATTTGGGGTGTGCTTCCCCCCCATCTTCATCGCAGTGCCAACCCTTCCCTGTTTTGAACGGGTTCCAATGCCTGAATAAGCATGTCTCCTGTACCGAGAAGAAATGTAGACGTATATCTCTGACAAGCACTTGCTGGGCTATAAGGGGTGGAAGAAATCTGCTTGGACAGGAATAATTGAAAATGCTGTCTAATTGTTTTGCAGAAGTGAATGAGGTGGAATACCTATTCTTCTGGCTTGGAGTACAAAAAAACCCCCACAACCCTGTGATTATCTTTCAAAAGGAGAATGCTTGTCAATATTTTTACAGTGCTAAGTTAGCATTTGGTTACAGCAGGGTTGGCCACACGCTTGTTTGCTGGCAAAGTTTTAAGCAGAATGTCACTTTAAGCTTGAACCTTCTCGCATGCCAGCCAAATTAGTATGCTACAATCAAAGCAACCCGTGTGCCACCAGCATGGCATACTAATTAGTGCAGTTGCTCCCTCTTCCCTCCCTCTTCCCCCTCCTCGTCTCCTGTCTTTCTTTTCCTAGCAAGTCCAACCACTTCTATCGATGATATATGGCTTGTATCTTTCCAGACATTATGCTGACGACACAGGGCACCACTTGCCACTTTTGATAAACTGTCAGATTATTTTTGGAAAGCCTACATATGTTTTCCCTCCCCTCCCCCTGGAGGTACAATTTAGCACCAGGATAATCTATTAAATTGCTTTCTAAGTGATGCCAAGTATTTAGTTGTGCTGCTCTTCTCTTTGTAACAGACTTAAGAGGCATATCAAATGGGTCTCCTGTCCAGATAGTGGAGGCAAAGTGTGCATGAGATGTGGATGAATTTGCTCAGGCCTTAATCCTGGAAGGTGCTGCATCATCCCGATTTTGCCTAACTCAACTCCCGAAAATGACAGTATTGAACTTAATTCTGCCGAGTCAATTTTTGTGAACAGTCCAGAAATTTAAAGATTGGCCTACGGGTAACCCTACCTGAGGGCCTTTAGGTTTACAGCAGAACTAAATTCATTTCCCTCGTTATCAAAGGCAGATATTCATCTAACGACATCTGCCAATTCTCCAGTGAACACATTGCCCACTGTTAGATGCATCTGAGACCAGAATGGTACTAAGCATGTGCACAGCCCTCATACAAACATGCAACAATTACTTGGTTGCATATTATCCTTCAGTACTTTAAGCCACTTTGGGTCCATTTCCAAGAAGAAAGATGGGGTAAAAATATTCTAAATAAATAAATAAATAAATCTTCAGCATGACTATGGAGTAGAGCCAACAGTCTAAGGACACTCATGGGACAGAATGGCACTCCTCATAGATACCTAAATATAATATTCATAAATATAGTATTCAAGGGGTCAAAGAAAGCGAAAGACAGAATGTAATTAAATGTGGGGAAACTGAAACTGAAAGTATCATCTTATAAGAGATATACTGGGTTGTCATCAAAGGCTGGCAGTGACTATGTCACAGTCCCAAAGAATTGCAAGTCCTATATAGAATTTGAATAGTTGACCCTGGGATGGTAACCTCTCTCCAAATACATATACAAAACTTCCATTTTCTTGTTGGTGTGGTGATATCAGTGTCAACATTCAGTGCCTCCATTTCTCTTTCTTTAGAGCCCTATTCATCTAGAAATCTGCAAACAGTTCTTCTGAAACAATTTTGTTGTGCACATATGGAATATGTCTCTCCCAGAGATCTGGGAACATAAACACCAGCACAGATCAAATCAAAAGTCAGGTTTGAGTGTCACCAAAAGGTTCATGGAAGAACTGCATGTGGGATGGGCATCCTGCATTGCATATTTCTAATTCGCATCACATGCAAACAAATGTATTTCAGCATTTTGGAGAGCTTGAACCCAGAAGACTTTGATTTGGCAATGCCAGTTCTTCATCACACACAAAAAGTGAGATGATGATCCTGGTTCACAGTCTGTTCCCGGATTTCATTTGGCAGGCTACATTTTTAAGAAAGCTGCACTGGAGCTCCTTTTAATGTCAACCCCATGCCTCTGATAAACCATTGGATAATTTCTCCTGAGGGAACTGGGTGAAATTCTCTCCCTGCCTCCATTTTTCCCCTCACAAATTGGGTAGAGAGAGTTGAAAGAAACATTTTTAATGGAAATAGAAAATCAGCAGAACAGGAAAAAAAAAGAAAAGTGTTCCTCTTCCTACTAAATTTGTTTCCTGTCGGTGTCCATATATTATCAAGATGTAAATCTTCAAATGTCTTGCTCTCATGCATGTGAAGCTCAAACATTTTCTCCTCATCTGTGAGATAGCAAGATATTGTCTCTTGGTACTGTGAGAACTCTCACATTTGCATGAATAATATGTCACTCTTTTAGATAAGGTGTCCAAACTGTATCATGTGACTTCTATAGTAGTTGCGGCCTCATTGCATAGAGCTTTTCAAAAAATCCAGAACATTAATGCACTGTTTGCAGCTTTTGGATCTGTGCTTACTTCGCCCCCGTGCAGTGGATGAAATGGCTTTCCTTTACTAAGAAGAATTTACACTCTACTTTTGCCCATAGATATTTTGAATAAACTGTGGACATGTTTTCACATAATATTTTCTTCTCTAGGTGAGAGTTTCTGAGCATACCCTCACTGCAGTTTTTGGACTTTTTGGTAAAACATTTGCAGAACATGGATGTTTGCGAACAAGAACAACAAAAAATACTTGCGGCAAAATCACACACAAACCCCCTTGCATTTCATAGAGGAAAAAATGGTACATTGTAAAATCTTAATAGAAAATCCACATTTTCTATTTAGAAACCTGATGATGATGATTACTTGTTTTAATTCATGTATCTAAATTTGTTTTACCTCATCTTTCTCCTTAAAATGGACCAACAGTAGCCTACATAATTAATGCCAGTATTTTAAAGTTAAAAATACTGAGTATACAAATACTGTACTAAAAAGTTTCAAGCGACTATAATGCCAAGACAAAGCAGTAACAATCCATTTAAAAACCTCACTGAGGGAAAGTTTGTGTGAAGAGAAATGCCTTTGTTTGCAGAAGGACAGCACAGAAGAAGAAGAAGAAGAAGAAGTACAACAACAACAACAACAACAACAACAACAACAACAACAACAACAAC
>JAHTLZ010000327.1:15947601-15960978 GCA_023846285.1 Phrynocephalus versicolor
TGTGTGTGTGTGTGTGTGTGTGTGTGTGTGTGTGTGTGTGTGTGTGTTATATCATAGTGCACCTGACTTCACTAGGGTTGGAATACTGTTAATTGCACCCTTTTTTACCCAAGTGCTCTGCCTCCCTAACTTACTTCCTCTCTGCTTACCTCTTCCTATTATTTTTCTCCCTTCTTCTATCCCAGTCTTAACTCAGCCTAGTATTCATCTTTAGTCACACCAAACTAGACCTCCTTATTCAGAAGACTGGGAACATCAGTTTCACAGGTGCATTTATATAATTGCTAGAGTCAAAAGGGCGGTCTTTTTACTTGGTAGACTGTGTCAGACTTTTTCTTTTTCCTGCATTAAAAGATTTCAATCAACACTTCAGTCAATTGTTTGCAGTACTGAAATAACGAACACTGTTCAGTTAAATAAAACACCCACCTCTGGCTTATGACTATGGGATATTATGCTTCTTTTTCCATGAGTCAAAACACCAGAAAAATGATCCAGTATGGCGGCTCAATATTGTGCCCTCATTGCCAGCAGGAAAAAGGAAGCCAGATTTTCATAGGAAAGGGAAGACTGAATGTTGACAATACTAGTGACAGCAGTCAAGATAGTCTAAAGCAGCTATGGCGAACCTTTTAGAGACCGAGGGGCCAAACTGCAATTCACAACCCACTAATTATTTGCAAAGTGTCAATTTAACCTGAATACAGGTGGCTGTGAATGGATGATGTTGGGTGCCCACAGAAAGGGCTCCAAGTGCCACCTTTGGCACCCATTGCCATAGGTTCACCAGCACTGGTCTACAGGTTGCCCTCTTGTTCTGTGGGCTATAAAAATGATGTTGTAAAATAGCCATGACAATTGCTTTGTGGGTGAGAAGTGAGCTATTTATAATCTGTGGACTTTTAGGGTCCCTTGTTTCTGCACAGGGGTAAAACATGTTTACTTTTAAGAAATAATAATTCAACAACTCTTTGCCCAAACTTTCTCAAATCTGACACAAAGCAAGAGCTGACTATTATCTGTGCCAGATATAGTGCTGATCCAATGTCAAGTTTCAAAATTTATAGTTGATATGTCCCAATCTTAGGAGTGCCTTGTAGGATGTTGATTTGCTATGCTACATATTAATGTAACTGCAGTACAGGACCTTGCTGCATGACAAAAGTTAAAGAGTTGACAGAAGGACAACAAATGAACTTAGTAGTACATATTCAAAGATAAAGGTTGCCATTAAATGGCATTCTTAACAGAAATGTTCACCAAAACTCAATAGTTGGTGACTACAAAATCAAATTATACGTGGATCGCAAGGAAGAATTTATTTTAGGATACAGCTGATTCAGTTACTAGCTTGAAAAATTGGTAGTATCTGTGCCAAGTGCCATGTTTCTCACATGTACATTTTTTAGGGAGTATGAGGAGAAACGCCTTTTCAAAAATGTTTATGCAGTATATCTTAGTGGTCATGACTGGTGTGTCCACTTGGAATAGTGTGGAACTGATGAGTTCCAATGTGACTGATAGAGAGGGGCACAAATCAAAAAAATGGCATTTCGTTTGTCGTTTGTTGTTTGGAGGGTCCGTTTTGGTTCGTTTCCATTTTTTGCGAATTTTTGCAAAAAAATCATTTTTGTTTTCGTTTGTTTTGTTACCATTTCATTACCATTTATTTCAATTTTTGTGATTTTTTTAGGATTTTAAGCAATTCACTCATATTGCAGTAACGAAACGAAACGCACGACAAATTCTCCGGTGTTTCTGTTCGTTTCGGTTCATTTTAGAGACAAAATTCATTTGTCATTTCATTACATAACAAAATGAAAAAGCAAAAACAGAAACAAAAAATTGTTCGTTTTGTGCCCATCTCTAGTGACTGACATATTTGGGCATGGGTTGGCAATGGATGAAGTTTACTTCATCTTCAGTGCAGCTCTTAGGAAGGAGATAGAGTTGTTAGCTGGGTCCCACTCCACTTCTAGAACTTTCTCTGTCAGCCGTTATTTCCTCTGGCCTAGCTACATGGAGACATGAGATAATATAAGGCCATGTCTCAGCTGCTGGCAGTTCCTGCCTCTGCTGTTGGAAGTGGGCACAGCAAGGTACAATATTCGCCTTACTCTCTGATATCCCCTGGTGGTTAGCTTTTGGCAGAAAGAAACAAAAAAAATTCTGTCAGAAATAAGTAGTGTCCCATAAGAAATAAGGCAGAACTCCTGCCTTATAATTGGTGGTTAGCTTGATATTTTCGCTTCTGGAAACAATGAAGATAAATCTGGAAACTCCCACGCTAGTATTACAATGCTCCTATTTTGCAGATCAAACCATTCAGGGCTTCATATGTCAGCATCAATATCTTTAATTTCGCACAGAGGTGTACAGGGAGCCAATGAAGGTGAGACAGGCCTTGGATAAAGAAAAAAAAATGTCCATCTATTTTTTTTAAGGACAAATGGGATGAATCTTTCTCTAAAAATGAGAAAGCTCTCTCTCAGACACATACACAAAACACAATTTGGTTGCTTTGAACTGGAACACTGAAAGCCGTTTGTTTCTCTGTCACTGATGCTAACACAACTGGGAAACTCATTCCAAGCACCACATCAGCTACTCACCTTCACATCTGGTGCTCACACCCAGCACAAACACTTGAAATATGTCCCAGTTATGCTCTTAACATCCTTGTAATCACAACTTTCAAATACCGTCATCCTTCGTTGAAAGTGAGATGAAAATAGCAACTTATTGAGATTTTGATCACAGAGGGTTCTCATGCTAGGAAATAAATAACCTTACAGGGTTTAGTCTTCTGAGCGTCGCACACCTTTATTTGAAATACTCTTCCCAGATGGCAAAATCCGAAAGGACTTATGGATCCTTAGCTCTGTTTGCTGACAGAAGGTACATATTATCAGACAAACTTCTCAAAGCAAACCTGTTGGGAGTTGGGTCACCATAATGAGCTGTGTCTACAAAGGAGTGGCTACTGGGGAAAGTGGTTACTGATGATGACAGTTGTGTCAAGGGAAAAATAGGCAGGAAATACTTTCTGATTTTTAAGCTTTTCCTAATAGTGCAAAAGGACTAATGTTGATGCATTTATTTTCTAAGGGCATTCTGCATGTATATATTTTTTTCCTTCTCTTCCTCTCATTCCTTTCTTATTTTGATTTTTTAAAAAAGCTTCAAATCACTCATTGGATGCTTCCTAATGAAACTCACTTGGATTGTCTTACCTCTTGCACTACCCACTATAGTAAAGGAGCAACTGAGTACGCTCCTTGACTCTCCCACCCCCATACAGCCAAATAGTTTGGCCTTAAGGCCCTCTTGTAATTCCTGCAAGAAAAGCTCTAAAGTGAACTCAGAGACATGAAATCCACCCCTTCTGTACAATTTTGGGTGGCACACAGTTATGCCAGGGTGACCAATCATGGTCCCAAATCTGGCCTGTACGTCTCTACTGATTGTCCTGCCTTGACCCTTATCATCCACCACTCTGCAAATTAAGCATGGGAGTCTGGCCGTGTTTAGTTTGCGCCCATGACTGCACCCATGACTGTGCAATGATACTTTCCCAACCGTTCCTGAACTGTAAAGAAACCACAGCAGGTTTGGGCATCCCTTATATAAGGCTGCCTGGCCCCTCCCTGCCCAGCCTTGTAGGATGCTAGTTTTTTGCCTCAGTCCTGATAGGTGGGCAAAGAATCCCTGCCTCTGGGTTTTCTCCATTGTGGAGGGGTTCATGTGCTCATCCCTGACTGTTGAGCTAATTTATGGCTACGGCCCCTTATTTCTGACAGTCTTTTTATCATAAATAGCTCCATGGCAGACAGGGGCACCCTTCTCTTCTTCATGATGGGCACAGCTCAGATTTCTTCATAAACTGAATCGAGTAAATGTGATTTTTAAAACAAAGCAAAAACAAAAGGAATATGGATGGGGAGAAAACTGAGATATTCTCCAAACAGTGGAACACAAACAATCCAAAACTATGCCACCTAACCTCTAGTTAATGACCACAGAGTAGCTTGGTGTGATGGTTATGTCCTTTGTACAAAGCAGTTCTCTCACCTGTAAGACAAGCTTTCTGCTATAAGACAAGCAAGCATAAATAAATAAACACCCCGTTATTTGAAAGAGATAAGTGTTATTGGACTAGGTGAGTTGTAATAAAGTGCTTGATCCTTGATTAATTTACAGGCCTTGTTCTATCTTCTCGGCTAGTTTATCTTCAATCCCCAGCTGCCAGTGGCCTGTATTTCCAATATGTTGTGTAAATAGTCCCCCTCATGCCGTTAAATGCCTTTTTTAAAAAAAAAAAAACATCAGGTCTCTCAAGTAATTTATATTTTAGTATGCATTCCACACAGAAGACAGACTGAAACACAACTGTGGGACCCATTTCTGTCTCTGTGTTCAAATATCATAAAAGCTGGTTTATTGGCATTTAAACACTTTCTATACATATTGTATGTGGTCTGTGCATAGGCAAATAAGGGAGGGGTATAAGTAGGCAAATAAGAGTATAGCACTCAATGTTTTGGTGTTGTGTCTCAGTGCCTGTGTATGTTCAGTTATTCCATCCAGTTAACTAAACTACGTGTTGATCCATTTGTTTAAGAAAGTGATAAACACACCTTTCCATTATACTGAGGTCAAAGACTTAGTCCTCTAAAACAATAACTTCTAAAATGTAGCAGCACTATTTAACAGAATGATAATGCAGTACATGGATCCAGAAACCAAAACTAGAGTTGCCAGTAGAGATGGGCATGAATAAAAAAAATGGCATTTCGTTTGTCGTTTGTCATTTAGGGGGTCCGTTTCGGTTCATTTCCGTTTTTTGTGGATTTTTGCAAAAAAAATTGTTCTCGTTTTTATTCGTTTCATTACCATTTCGTTACCATTTATTTCCCTTTGGGGAAGATGGGCGGGATATAAGACTATAAATAAATAAATAAATAAATAAATAAATAAATAAATAAATAAATAAATAAATAAATAAATAAATAAATAATTTTGTATTTTTTTAGGATTTTAAGCAATTCACTCATATTTCAGTAACAGAAACAAAATGTACGACAAAATTTCTGGTGTTTCGTTTCATTTTAGAGCCAAAATTCATTTGTCATTTCATTACGTAACGAAACAAAAAAACGAAAACGGAAACAAAAAATTGTTTGTTTCGTGCCCAGTATCCAGTATACAGTTTAATTAGTATAGAGTAGATAATGGTTTTTAGGAATGCACTGCCACAGAGTAAGAATTTCAGCTTTAATACACTCAAATGTGGAAGAAGGTGAATGGAGAGATTTTCATGTTCCTACTATTGCCTCCTGGGCCTGTCGCACAATTCCAATCTATTATATACGACATCTACCCACAAGACACATCAGGCAGATGCCATATGTCATCAGTTGGGATCTTAGTCTAAAATATTGTTATCAGTAGTCTGGTGTTCTCATCTTCTGTATGTGAACTGTCAGAATCCTGCTAATGACCTCCAAGAATCATAAAAAATATGTGCTGCTCCCTATGCCTGGCGCTTTCTCCAAGGGCTTCGTTTGAAGATATATCACTGGTGCTCCAGAATGGCAAAGGAATATTGTGATATGAGATAAGGAAAGGGGTGCGGAGAGAAAAGGAAGTCTAGGTGCAGAGTTGATTTGCAAATGAATAATGGAAATGGGAGTGCGTGAACAACCCTGGACTTCCACTGATGAGCTCATTCTAATATTTATTTTCCACCCCACATACCTTAAACTTCTGTTATTCAAGAGCAGCTGATCCATATTTGAAGGAAGGACCTCCCCACATGTTTAATAGACTTAGTTCTGAAACTAGAGGGAGTTTTTCCTCCCTCTCATTAGGGAACTGAAAAGTGGAGTTGACCTCTTTTGTTTTGTTGGGGTGGATATTTTCCTGCCCATCAGCTCAAAACAAAGATACTGGAGAGAGAGAATGAACTAAAGCCACCTTTTATTAATCATTCAACCATCTTTCCTCTGCTATTGTGGATTTTTTACTGACCATTGGGCCCAATTCAAAAATAATATTTTCCACAGAAAAAGACAAATGGTTGTTTGAAAAGAATTGCTGCATTTTAAACGAACATCCTCCCTCAACCACTAAACACCCCCCCCCTTACACTTGTATCCAATTTCATTCAAAACTGGGGGGAAACAGTACCTAAATTTACTTTTTGCAATAAAATGTCCAGAATATCAAAATCACAAATGTACTTACTAACTGTCCAATGAGGACTTGGTATATTTTTTGTACAGTCGAGGGCTGGGGAAACCCCATAATACTTTTTCAAATATGACAATTGCTAAGACACAAACTGACATTGGACCACAATAGAAACTAAGGGCCTTTTCACATGACCCCTAAGATCTGCTGGCCACTTAAATTCGGACCAGAGATCCTGGGGGTTCGTTGCTCTTCCTGCATCCCCACCCCTCCGCACTTCCTTGCTCCTGTCTGGGTGAGGGAAGGGAGAAAAAAAAGAAAGGAAAAAATGCAGGCTCACCTCCGAAGCCACCTGGTAGCCGTCCTGATTCCTTCTCTTACTTCTCTTAAAAGGGCAGGAGGCAAAAAAACCCAAACAGAAGCGAGGAGAGCCAGGCACTCACCAGATTATATCCGGATCTGGGGATTCCCCCCCCCCAAGAGCAGGTACATGAAAAGTGTGCTGGGACGCGCTTAGGTGGGCGTGGTTGCACTTAATTTCCTGCAAACTCCAGAGCTGGTGGGGAAACAATTGTAAGCTCCGGAGCTGGCAGCCATTTGTGGCGGAGTTTAGGGGTCATGTACAAATACCCTAAGCTCCTATCAATTGAACTTTACTTCACCAAAATGTTCAGTGGCTTACTATTAGGAAGGTTTTTAAGCAGAGGCTGGATGGCCATCTGTCAGACTCGGAAATATTGTGATGGGGTTCCTGCATGGCAGGGGGTTGGACGAGATGGCCCTTGAGGTCTCTTCCAATTCTATGATTCTATGATTCTAAGAGCCCAGAAAACCATTATCTACAAATTCTCCTCCTATTCAACTTATTTTGCATCCCTTACTCAGTAGGCCAGAACCTCCAGTATAAAATCTGGAAACAAGCAGGCTTGTACACAATTTGTGATTTTTATTTGAATGACAAACTACTCAAACAAATAACATGTACTTTAAAAAAAAAGGAAATGTTACCATTTAAGGTTGTCTCTGAAGAAGATAGATCCTGCAAGATGCTTCTTGTAAATCTACCCTCAAGAGGTTAATGGTGTTCTGTTTGAAGTTTTCTCTTAGGAAACAAATGCCGTGATCAAAGGACCTCAACCATATGGTAGTCCTATTAAAGAAGGATTCAACATACACCCATATTTTAAACCTGCAATTGCTACTCTTGGCTGAAGTACACCAATAGGCAGTTCGGAATTTCAGAGTTCGGCAAGACTTGGAGATGGAAAAGTGAGCAATTGTATCAGTGAGTAGAGATGGGCACGACTTAGCGAAATTTTTGTTTCCGTTTTCGTTTTTTTGTTTTCATTACGTAACGAAACGAAAATGAAAAACGGTTCAAAAATGGACCGAAAACGGAAACGAAACGACTAATTTTGAGCCAATTTCCGTTTTTCGTTACTGGAAAAGCACTTAATGGAGCTAAATGGGAAGAAACGAAAAATTTTTCATTTTCATTTTCGTTTTTCGTTTTCGTTACATAACGAAATGAAAACGAAAAATTTTGAAAATTAGCTCACGAAAACGGAAATGAGCCGAAATGGACCCCTAGATGAAAACGAAAATGAAAACGAAATTTTTTTCTGAGTCGTGCCCATCTCTATCGGTGAGTAACAGCCATAATAAACACACACACACACACACACACACACACACACACACACACCTTAAACACACTTTTCACTGTTAGGTCCTAAAAGAGTAATGACATGGAAACATGTCAGTCATAAATGTACAGAAGAGAAAGAGAGATTATGAAATATCTCTTCAGAAATGCATTCTGCAAGGATGAAGCCTCTTTGCTTCCCTTCCTAGGGAAATGATTTCCTGATGCCGCTGATGGTGGTTCAGAGGGACTTCTTGGTCTCCCTGAGGCATGTTCCAAGGCAAGAGAAAGAACATGGTAGTTGCTAGGCAACTACCTTGCTATTTCTAGTCCCCACCCAGGAAGCACAAGAGAAGCATTGATGGCCACTAATCCTATTTAACACCAGCCTACCACAAGAAAATAAGTGTTTTAGATAAAGAACAATTTGGCAATAACAGTTCAAGAATTCACAGATCCTGATGGCTCCTGTAGGGAGACGATGAGCATCTCAGCAGTCCTGCAAGGTTGCTTATTCACCTCCCTGCCTTGCAGTCTCAAATGGTTTCCCAAAAGCATTCTAAATATAACTACTGTTATTCCAGATGGGTACCTAATAACTGATATTCCAGAATTACTCATGTAACTACACTTTTATAGGTTTCTGGCTGTTTTCTTATTAAACCCCCATTGTATTTGTTGGATGGCATCATAAATAAAGAGGGTAAGCTTCCATAAAATATTATGCAAGCATGCAAATGTATAAAGAGTTTAACTCCAGATAGTCAGTCACAAAGTAACTAAATGGAAAGGGAATTTGATTTAAGGAGCCGTGGAACAGTGGTTGAATGCCTGTACAGTAGGTAAAACTGTGCTCACGACCTGGGGTTCAATCCCAGGTAGGAGGCTCATGGTTGACTCAGCCTTCCATCCTTCTGAGGTTGGTAAAATGAGTACCCAGCTTGCTTGGGGGGAGGGGGGAGGATATGTAGCCTGCATACTGTAATTGAACTGTAAAAACGCCCAGAGACTCCTTGAAGTGGTATGTGGTGGTATATTTATTTATTTTATTTATTTATTTTTGAGTATTTTTACCCTGCCTTTCTCCTTGGAAAAGGACCCAAGGAGGCTTACAGTAATGAGAGACAATATACAGCCCAGTACATTTTAGACATTCAAGTTTAAGAACAAGGAATTGAGGGGCATCTTACAGTATTAAGTGGCAACATTAAGGCTAAAAGAAAATGTAAGTAGTTAAAGAAACACAAGAGGGATGGAACTAACATTGAAAACAAGTGTATTTGTGAAGTCAGTCATAAGCAGAGCACTTTAAATGCAAGTGTCAGACTCATAGGTAAACAATAATGAAAATAAGTAGAAATGTGACTTCAATTTTTTAAAATATTGGTATGAGTCTGGATTAAATGTGTTTTTGTTTTGTAATGTTTGTGTGTTTGTTTTTGTTTTCTCTCTCAGTAGAAGTGGGAGCAGCCCAAAGTGATTCAGATCAATTTGGCAGAGTGAGTACGGGAAAGCCAGACTGTGTCTCCGATATGACCCAATAAGGAAAGGGCAAGGGTGGTGCGGTGAGTAGAGGTGGGGAGTTGGGCTTTGATGACTTAGGCTACTTTTACATGACCCCTAAAATCCGCTGGCAACTTAAAAGCAGATTCCCCCCCCCCTCAACGTGGTTTTTGTTCTGCTTCCTGTGTTCCCACCTCCTGCACTCTGATTCTATTGCTTCTGTCTGCGGTGAGGGGAGAGAGAGAAAAAATGCAGGCTCACCTCCGCCTGCCGTCGGCAGCAGCTAATTGTTCCAGCCCGTTAGGATTCCTGTCTGTTAGGGGGGGGGCAACAAAAACAAACAAAAAGAGGAGGAGGGCCAGGCATGCAATGCTTTAAAACAGCAACAAGGAACAGCAACAAGGATTTTACCTCCTCCTGACCAGGTACTTGTAAAATGTGCTGAGGCGTGCTTAAGTGGGCGTGGTCGTACTTTATTTTTTTAAAGTCCACTGCTGGTGGGAAAACAATTTTATGCTCCGCATCTGTGAGCATTTTACAGCGGATTTTAGGGGTCGTGGAAAAGCAGCCTAAGAAGTTTAAGATGCAATTTGAGGCAGGAATTTCAATACCACTCTCCCATCACAACACTTGCAGAGGCAGAGAGTGCAAACTCAATGGCTATACCATCTTATCTGCAGCATCAGTATCTGCTAATTCACTTAGGCTGCCACTTTTATTTGTTCTTTTTTATTTTTTTTATATATTACCTACAATGCTAGAAATATACATTTTTAAAGTGAAGTTACCAGAACTGGTCACCGCAAGGAGCCAGAGACAATGTTATGTGTAGTGATTGACAAGAAACAGAGTTTGCGATAATCCAGCAGTCTGAAACATGTTTTTGTTTGTTTGTTTGTTTGCACTTAACCTTTTGTCAGGCTCGGATAAAAACCACACTAGGCAGATTGCCATATTTATCAACTTGTTAATCCAGCGACACAGGCCACAGTTACTCAATGGGCCTTTTGCTTAACACCCCCAGATATAGTCTGTTTATTCTGGATGGTCTACAGTCGACTATGGCTGGATAAATATAATGCTTCATGGAAACATCCTCCAGCTCTCATCTTGTTACAATTTACCTATATTCCCTCTACCCTTTCCAGTTATATGAGTAATACTGGTCTGGGCACGCACACTCCCATAATTGTGTGTTTTTATTATCTACTGTCCATTGTCTGTTTTATGTATTTATTTTATGCCAATAAAGGTGTCTGACTGACTGACTTGTTTGTTTGCACTATGTGGTGGGTTTTCATGGCTGCATGCGCTCAGGGGAGGTGGGCACACAGAACTCCCCACCACCACCACACACACTGGTTCCATCAAGACCAAACAAAAATGTTCATGATGGGTGTACAGGGGAGGAGAAGCCCCACTGAGAGGAAGGGAGAAGATTGTGTGTATGCTTGGGCATGGACCTTCAAAGGAACTTTGTCCATCGTGTCACTGTTTTCGTATTGGTCCGTGGTCCAATTGATTCTGTTTACTCCCGGAGACACAAACTACCCCATAATCCAGGTATGTCCAGACTTTGGCCCTCCTGATGTTTGGGACCACAACTCCCAGAATTCCAAGACTGTATTCCCAATGGCAAAGGACAGTGGGAGTTGTGGCCCAAAACATCTGGAGGGATGAATTTTGGACATGTCTGCCATAATCATTTTAGTTCTAGTATGCTTTCAGGTGTGTGTTAAACCATTTTTAAGCAATTCAGTGGTGGTTTTACTACAATAATATGTTGTTTCAGCATTTTCACATGTTGCATTGCTGGCTGCTTTTTGTGTTTTAAAGATCTTGTAAGCGACCACCAGTCCCTGGGTTGGGAGAAAAGGGGAATATAAATAACAGAAGTAAATGGATAGCTTTGTTTTTAATTAAGCCTTTTCCATAAAGAATTTATCAGAGTTAGCAATTGTTTTAGCAGCAGTTACATTTCTAAGAACGATAGGAAAGCAGCAGGAGCAGCCCATTCGGATCTTACCATATTATTAAAAAATTACAAAATTCAACACAGAAGTACCACCACTACAGGAAGTCCTCTGTCTCTAATTGTTCTGAATGTAAATAAAATAAAATAATAAAATTGAAAATTACTCCTAGCAGTTGAAGGAGTAGCTGCCTCCTTTAACATGCTGGGAAGCCTTTTCAATAGAAGTCCGAACAAATACCCTTTCACAGCCACTTAATACCTTGTCCCTGAACAACACTGATTGATTTTGTTTACTCGAAGAGACACAAATTACCCCGTAATCATTTTAGTTTGCAAGCAATGCTTACATTTGACTCACTTGTTTTTTAAGGGGGGTAGAGAGGAGGCTGTAATTGCAATGAAAAATGCAATGGGCTTCGGTCAATGGCATCAAATGTCTTATTTTCAGGATCACGGAACATGGTGACCTATAATTAATAAATTTCTTCTTTTTTTAACCTTGGTTGGACGCAGAAATTAGATAAATCATATTGCTGTTTTCTGCTAAACGGCTGCTTCAAGGTTCTTCCATGATGGACCTGATGATAGTTTGTTTTCATGAGAAGCAACAGCACTCAGCAGGAAACTAAAGAGACAGTATTTCATAACTACATGCAGTTCTCCACAATTGGCAGTTTAGTTGTTTAGCATCAGGCTCTGTTCTGGAGGATGAAATTGCATGGGCAATTACCCAGCATTTTTGAATAGTGTATTATCTAGCAGGTTGGGGCCAGCGTTGGTGGTTTTTTCATCTACTGCTCTCTTGCTCTCTCTCTCTCACACACACACACCCTCACTTTCTCTCTCTCTCTTTCTCTGGGTTTTACTCCAAGGCCGCTACCGCACTTCCTTGAGCAGCCGCTTTTTATTTTGCATCGCCTTATCTCCTCCCGCAGTCACGTGATTGCTACAGCGGTTCGGCAGTCCGCACTTCAGTGGTTGCTTAGACATCGGCTTCCCCGTTTGCACTTGGCTGAACCAGTTTAAACTATGACAGGGAAACAGCAGAAACAGGGGGGAAACCGAAAAAAGGCATTGTAGTATGTCCACAAATACATCCCAATCGCTTTAAAAGGGGGTGCAGGAACTGATTTAAAAAAACACCACCCCCAGTGGTCGTTGCATGAAAAACTGACACAGTGGTTGAAAATGGGCGTGGCCAAGGGGGCTCTTCAGAAACAGCGATTTGAAAAGCGGACTGTGATTTTTAAGACAATTTGTCTTTAAGGAAAAGGCGTTTCAAATCTAAATTGCAGTAGCAAAAATGTCATTCTTACTTGTTGATTGGGAGGAAATAATGCAAACAATCTATGCAGAGTATTTAAATGTAAAAAAAATTGATCTCATAAATGCTCAGAGTTTATTCAAATTACATGAAAAACAATCTCAGCATTTCGCTGGCAAAGACAAAAAATTGTTATGTCCATCCTCTCCATGTGTGGAATAGCATCCCTTGTCTCACTCTCAGGGGATGATTTAATCATCATCATCAAGTGGCATCAAGTCACTTCTGACTTCTGGCAGCCCTTTTTTCAGGGATTCCCTGTCCTCTTCAATATTCGAATGTGGCAGAAACAAAACTGGCAGATATAATTTTTAAAAGTCTGAGACTTGTTCTGGTGACTAACAACAATGCAAAGATGGAATTTGGTTCTCATTCTGTTCTTGCAGAAAAAGTGAAAGTTAGGTAGGTACATAATGGGAGGTTTCAAGGAATGTGAAATATTTAATGAGTGGTTTTACCACTGCCACTTTCCAGTGATGTCCCATGGCCAAGTGGGGATTCAAACACATGTCTCCATCACTCTGTCCACTAGAGCATACTGGATAGACCAGGCATGTCCAAACTTTGGCCCTCCAGATGTTTTGGACCACAACTCCCAGAATTCTAAGCCTGTATTTTCAATGGCAAAGGACTGTGGGAGTTGTGGTCCAAAACATCTGGAGGGCCAAAGTTTGGGCATGCCTGGGATAGACTATCAATTGTGTTACTTAAGAGCAGACACCAAGGAGGACAATAGGC
>JAHTLZ010000327.1:15960988-15973655 GCA_023846285.1 Phrynocephalus versicolor
TGACCTATAATAATAATAATAATAATAATAATAATAATAATAATAATAATAATAATAATAATAATAATAATAATAATAATAATAATAATAATAATAATAATAATAATAAAAAGTAGGACACTCTTTTTGCTTTGCTTTTGCTTCAAAACGGCCCATGTATTTGCACCCTCAGTCTTTTCACCTTAAAAATGGATTTATTCTGTAACTCCTTAAAAATGGACCAACCATTAACAATGTTTCTTGGTGAGATGGCTAATCCCCGATTTGTAACCTAATGACTCATCATGATTATCACAGAGAGAATTATGACTACAGGTAGAAAATAAGCAGCGAGAATGAAAAGACACTTTAGGAGGTCATTTTCGCATTAGTAATGAGGCCAGAAAAAGACCTGTGGGAGAATAAGGCATCAAAGGAAGCCACAGGGATAATAGTTCTCCCAGGTCTTTTACACATTATGTTATTATCTGGGCAGCTTTCACCTAATGGTCAATTTCCCCTCTTATTTTTCCTGCAGCTTTGCCAGGCTGACACATCGTACATTGCCGTGCAGCTAAGTGATGCTGGGTCCATGTGGGTACCATCAGTGCAGCAGGCATTCTGGGAGGAACGTGGCTCCTTTGCATTTCGCTCCTCTCAGCGGCGAGCCCTAAATCGTCTTCCACCACGATGACGGGTCGGAGAGAATGGGCAAATGGTCCTGGGTGGGCAGGCTTTCTGCCTGCAAATAGGATTGATATGAGAGGGAATAAAGGGGAGGGAAATTACAGCACATTCGGATGGGGATACAGTTGTAAAAATGAACCAGCAGGGTTCGTCTCGAATGAGTCTCCCACCCAAGATCCTGACAGGCCACAGAAGAGGGGAAATCACTCTCCCGTTATTATTAAGAGAGAGGAAGAAGCCCCTCTAGCTCAGTCTTTAGAAAGCCATGGCATTGGATCTAACTGTCCTGGGGAAGGTCACCTTGTCGCACCAGTTGAGATTCATGGCATGGGGAAACACACCTGACATCAAGATTCTGCCCATTTTGGAACAGTCAAATATGTGTGTGAAACAGGTTACTGTTCTTGGACCGTGACAGAGTAAAAAGAACAAAATTGACTGGGGGTGGGTGGGTGGGAAATATCACATCCGGTGGTAGAATTTCATGGGATAGGTTGAATATATAAATGTATGTGAACATTAGAAAAATATGTAAAAATGTGCATTAATGTCTCTTTTGATTTCCAGACCTGCTGGGTGTGGCTGCGCCCCTCATGCACGTGATTTCACCCTTGTGACTAGAACCAAAGCAGCTGGAAACATTCGCGGTGGAGGTGTAGAGGACATGGAAACGTGTGCGCATGTACACATGCAGTACATAAAGCCTCACATCCAGATGTGAAAGAAAGCATTGGTGGGAGTTGGAGAAATGGAAGGAGAAGAATATGAGGAGATATTTCATCTTCTTGTGGGGACTTGAAAGTAATGTGTAGTTTGTTTTGGTTAAGGTCTTGGAAAGTTCTTATTCAGTCTAGTTCAACCATGAAACTCATTGAGTGATCTTGAACTGTTAACATCTCTAGGTAGCCAACCTGTGCTAAAGACTGAGATAGAAGAACACATGCTTCCAAGATTCTTAGAAGAGTAAGATATTAAAAAATGTTATTAAGGAATTGCTTCTCTGCCATCATCTTTTTCTGAAGAAGAACCAATTTGTAATGCATATATGGAGACATTTTATGAGGAAAAAGCGGGGAAATGGTGACATTAAAGAACATGTTCACCAAGGGTTCCTAATTGTGCTTCATGACAGAAAATGGACATTCCACGACCTTATGATCTTCGACTCGTACTTACACAGGCACCCATCACCGGCATCAGCAGATGCACTGAAGTAAAAGAACTCCCTTTTTTTAATGCTGTGAGATTCACCGGCATTTTTCCACTTGGTTGTGTAACCGGGAAAGAGGAGTTAACGAAGCAAAGAAAAGGCGAGCAACAGCTGCTGAGTGCTGCTACCAGGCCAGTTGCTTCTGCTAATATCTTCAGAAGGGAAACAGAAATGCCCAGACATCTGCTGGTTTCTGCTTCTCCTTCCCTTCATTCTTATTCTCTGTCCTTTTCTTGTGATTCTCTTTCTCTCTCCTGCTTAGGTTTTGTGGAGGATGCCTTAAAAAACAACACCACAAAACTACCTGTCCCCTAATGCCTTGTAGCTCCCATGGCTCTTAGAAAGCTCCACCCATTTCCTTCTTTTTAATGCTTAATGGCTGTTGCTGAAGCAAAAAAAAGCTTGCCAGTGTAGGTATGCTTATCTGAGCATTTGGATTTTTCCTTCATTAAAGGTACCAGAATTCCGGCTGGGAAAGTCCTGGTGAATTCTTGTAGTTTTAGTGGGAAAGCACATTGGCTAAAATTGTGTCCATTTTGACAGAATAGGAACATTAAAATTACAAAATGCAGCAGGATCTACAATGGAGTTTAAAGCCCAGTTGCAGTCTTACGCATTTGGGCCAGATGCTTGTTCCCATCTTCTGTTGTTGATTTGATTGGAGATAAAAGCAAAAGGACATAGGTGGAGTTTTCTAATGTTCATGGGATCTGCAAGGCATTAGGGAACTGGTCATTTTTTTGAGATGCACTTTTTTTCAAATCATAAGAGAAGCCAATCCCCATAAACCTTAAAGTACTGCATCTATATAGAACTTTAAAAGCGCCACCCACGTCCTCCTTCTTCGTGTGTAAAGGCCATTGCTGCAGAGATAAACTTACTGTGGCAAAGGATGGGGAATAAAACTCTTCTGTGAACATGGATGTTTTGCTGAAAGTAGCAGAATTCTGGCTGGGTAAATTCCTGATGAATTCGGGTGCCTGTTGTGGAAAGTACGGTAATCAGAAATCCAGGCCAACAAGATATGACTCTATGTTGACCTTGAACAGGACTCTTCATAGGTCGTCTGTGCCACCATATCTGTTGTTATCTCGCAGTGCAGTGTTATCCTGCAGACTAGAGAAGCTTAGCTTAGGAATTCAGTACTGATGCAAGGACTCAAAAGAAGTTTGTTAGTTTTCAAACCCTCTACCATCTCCACTACACCTGTGTTCTTAATCTTGAGGCATCTGATGGTTTCATATTCCAATATTCCTTAATTATCTAACACATCTTGACTTTTAAAAAAAAGCTTCTCCAACATTTACAACAACATTTGGGGTGTTTTATTTATTGGTTTGTTTTGTTTGTCCTATATCATAAGGGGACATTTCAGCTTGCACAGTCGTAGGTCTTATAAAATGCACACAGGACTAAACCTGCAATGTAGACCTACAGCATTGACACCTGAATAACTGAGACAATGTCTCCAAGTTCCAAACTCTTCTCACCTACAATTTTGCTTTCTTTAAAAAATCCAAACCAACCAATCAACTAACTAACTAACTAACTAAACTAACTAACTAAACCTCTGCTTATGTGTGAGAACTAGAGATTGGCACGAAATGAGCAATTTTTCGTTTTTGTTTTCGTTTTCATTTTTTCATTTCGTTACGTAATGAAAACGAAAACAAAAATTTTTCAAAGCAAAACAAAAACGACAACGGAAATGAAAACTTTTGCCGTGTTTTTCGTTTTCGTTCTGGAAAATACATTGAACTGAAAAGAATGCTAACGAAACAGAAATTTTTTGTTGTCGTTTTCATTTTTTCATTTCATTACGTAACGAAAACAAAAACAAAAAATTTGCAAAAACCCAACGAAAAATGAAAATGAACCAAAACGGACCCCCTAAACGACAAACAACAAACGAAACACCATTTTTTTGAGCCGTGCCCATCTCTACTAAGAACATGAAATGATGCACTCACCTCTGATATCCTCTGGAAATTTGGCCCCATTTGGCTTAGGATGGCTGGAATTTTCAGTGCGTTCAAGATATATAAAAAGGGTGCCTGCGGCCCAACCTCTCACCCAATAATTACACTTAGAATTCAAATGTCGTTATCAAATAGCTCAGAACTCACTCTCTGCTGAGTGATTTTGTCTGTTTGTTTTGGTCCTGAAATCCTAGTTCACGGAAGTTAAATTATTCAGAGAGATCTTTGACTACAAGCAGTAAACACTGGACTGAACTGTGTATATTTTAGAGAACATGCAAACACATGCCACTTGAGATGTCTTCAAAGTGCTCTTAAAAAACAACAACATATAAAATGAACATTGTTAATTTCAGATGGTGACGATCTGCCTTTGAAGGGAGGGAGTGCACCCTCTGTTGAGTGAACTTTCTTGGCTCTTAAAAAGTGATATAAAATGAGGGGTATATGATGGTTGCTCCCACAATTTATGGTGGATTTAAATGTAACCTGTCTGAGACTTCAGTCGGGGTTTATAGATGGCCTAGAATATATTAAAGAATTCTCAGTGGTTCAAAACCACACGTTCACCTCTGCTTAGAGTGACAGAGTATTAATGAGGTCACCCGAGTTATTTCACTCCAATTGCTAATCTATTCATAGCTTACCATCAGTAGGAGAAAACCCAAGGTCTCCGTTAAATCGCCCTTTGCCACGATACTTAGTTGCAAACTTGGGGCTGTAGATCATGTTCTTCTGGCCCTGGGGATAGATCCAAGAATGAAGAAGGCCAAAGAAATGAAGGCAAAACAGAGCAGCCTGAAGATAAATTGAAATCATAGGCATGGTTTTAAATTATAAATCCACTTGGTTTAAAACTTGGCGTAAGACATCTATGTCCTTTTGTTGGGAAATAAAATGGACCTTGGCAGGGTAGTTAGACTTGGGTCTAGTACTGCTTGCCTGTGCTCTTGGGGGAGCTGAGCATCTTTTTTCCACTGCAAAATGGGAATTATGTTTCCACAAGGACAGTGTGAGGGCCATCAAGGTAGATTTTATTGTGTTTATGTGATTTATATGACATGTTTCCTTGCCCAAAATTCTGGATCAGTTTATAATAGCAGAATTCATAAAATGCTACCCTGAGCTAGGAGAAAGGCAAAATTAAATTTAATTCATTTGCAACAATCCCTCTAATTTTCCATCTTGCTGTGCAGGATCCTCTCTCCCCATGGAGGGACTTCATTCAAAATGGCAAGTAAATAAACTGGTTGTCTGCTCTCTGTGGACTGCCCTGATGGAGCTCTGGACACATGCAGAGCTTAGAGAGAACCTTACTCATATAGCACTGGTGGCGAACCTTCGGTACTCCAGATGTTTTGGACCATAACTCTCAGAATTCTGAGGTTAGATGGCCAATGGCAAAGGATTGTGGGAATCGTGGTGCCAAACATCTGGAGTGCTGAAGGTTTGCCACCACTGTCGTATAGCAAAATGTTCCACTTATATCAGGCATGTCCAAACCTTGGCCCTCCAGATGTTTTGGACTGCAACTCCCACAGTCCTTTGTCATTAGCAATATAAGCTTAGAATTCTGGGAGTTGTGGTCCAAAACATCAGGAGGGCCAAAGTTTGGACATGCCTGACTTATATACTGCCCCCCTAACACTTAAAGCACTCACCGGACAGCTTGCAACACAATTATACCAGCTACACATTGCCCATCCTTAGTGAGCTGGGTATTCAATTTACTGACATTGGAAGGCTGGGTCAACCTTGAGCCAGATGCCTGAGCCTGGGTTGGACTCAGGTCACGAGCCCAGTCTTCATTGGAGCCCTGCAGTTTAATCACTGCACCACAAGGTGGACACAAAAATTAAAAAACACAGGAGAAGACCTTCTCTGTTACTGCTCCGAAACTCTGGAACTCCCTCCCACAAGAGGTCACCCTGGCCCCATCTTTACTGTCCTCCTGCAAGCCTGCAAATACCTTGCTCTTCGGGAAAGCTTTCCCAGAATGACTGGCTGTTGGTTAGGGTTTTTATTTTTATTTTTCAGATTGCAATGTTGTGTCTTGTTGCTTCTAAGTTCGTTTTCAGTATTGACTTGATAACAGTTTTTTTAAAATTGCATGTAATTCTTTCCTAATATTTTGATGTACGGTTTTCACTTTAAAATCTTTTTAATTATGTAAGCCGCCTTGGGTTTAAGGGTGAAGGCAAGACAAAGCTATTACACACACACACACACACACACAGAGAGAGAGAGAGAGAGAGAGAGAGAGAGGCCGTTACTTCACGAGCTGCTCGCTTCGCGGCAAGCCGTCATTTCTGTGCGAACCGATCGCTTCAGTCCGCACGCTCCTCCTTTTTGGCTGCGACGTCACCCCGACCACGCCCCCTTTAGCGTGCTCCAACCGGGGTGAGTGATTCCCCTGGCGGAGGACGGGAATCTTTTCGCTTCGCATCTCGCTTCGCTCCCAACGTCACGTGTGGTCTCGGTTTTTGGCTTTTATTTCAAGTTTTTTTAAAAAATATTCAAACAGGGATATCGATGCATCGCTATTTTGTTTCATCGCTTTGTGCTGTTACTTCCTCGCTCGAGTAGCAGCGGCGGCGGCGGCGGCGGCGGCGGCGGCGGGCGCAGGAGGAGCCGCTGCTGCCTCGCCCGGCCAGAGCAGGGCACCCGGGGCAGGCAGCGTGCAAGCGGCGGAGGGCGGGTGGCTGTGCCATGCGGGGCTCCCCCCGAGTAGCGGTGGCGGCGGCGGCGGGGGGCTGCCAATGATGCCAGGAAACAAAACACAGGATCGTACAGTAACCACGCTCTGTCGTGAATGACAGCCAAGCATTGATGCATCGATATGCCGAGTAATTTTTTTAAAAAAAATAAAAGGAGAGTGGAACCGGACGTTGCAAATCAGCTTTCTAATGCGAAGGGAGCAGGTGAGGTGGTAATCGATTCGGTCCCAAAAATGCCCCGCGTGAGTACAGAGAAACAGGGGTGGGAGCGAAGGGAGACCACGTGACCACCACGTGACTGCCTCCGAATTCAAATCGAAGGCAAGGTCAATTCGAAGCGAGGCACCTCGTGAAGTAACGGCCAGAGAGAGAGAGAGAGAGAGAGAGAGAGGTTTACAAAAGCAACCTGATCATTCTAACAGGGCTACTCTTTAGTTAGTTTTCAGCTCATCTCACACTATGTCATTAATCAGCTCACTTTCATGATTTTACTACCAAACATAGTCTGTCGAGTTCTGATCTGGGCAGGCCAGAAAGCAATCAACCCCTCACTTTGCTAAGTGTTAAACTCTCTGTTGGTCTGCTTCTTCCCTATCCTTGGCGTGCTAGTGTGTTTGTGTTAAGTGGGCCATTTGCCACCCCCAGTTTCCCAGTGCTAAATTTAGGGTTGTCTGCCTTGGGACAATAGGCATCAAAGCAGGCACATGTTCTCAGAAATACGAGGCAAACACTTATTTAATCAAAGAAAGCTTTTAGGGAGTTGGAATGTTGTGAAGCAAAGCCCAACACATTTGTTGTGAAACGGGAACAGCGTATCAACCAACTCGTTCTTTGATCTGTTCAAATGTTGCCACCCCCACCCACCCGACAGCAAATATCCAAAGGATGACAAGTAAGCAAATAGGATGTTTGCGTGTCACCCACCAGATTGCAAGGTGTTTTTTATTGTCTTTTCTTTCTGCATGCAAAAATACAAATGTTGGAGAATAAATGGACCAAAAATATGGCCTTGAGTGAAGTTGGCTATCTTTAAAAGATAAATTTACTGGTTCTAGACCAGAGGTTCTCAACCTGTGGGTCCCCATATGTTCCTAGACTGCATCTCCCAGAAGTCTTCATCACTAGCTGAGCTGGCCAGGATTTCTAGGAGTTGCAGTCGAGGAACATCTGGGGACCCAACAGTTGAGAACCACAGTTCTAGACCATCCCATAGTTCTTAAATCTCTCTCAGGGTGGTTTAATTTAGTGATACAAGCTACACATTCAAGACACGCACACACCAACAAGCTAGGTAGTGAATTTACCAATCACAGAAGGATGGAAGTCTGAGTCAACCTTGAGCCAACAACCTGGGTCTGGGATTGAACTGAGGCTATGAGCAGAGGATGAGCGGAGGTCATTGCAGCTTTGTGATTTAACCATGGTGTCATGAGGCTCCTCTTTCAGAGTATGTTGGGTCAGTTGAGGTCCTACTCAATTTGGTACCCCTCCCTCAGTTCCTCTTGGACATCTCCCCTTAGCTTCTTCCTCCTCTTTTGGGAGTCCCAGGATCAAGTTGCCTTGCCCCCCTCCTTTGGCTTCACTCTCCTTCCACTCATCTGACTGACCCCCCTACTAGCACCCCTTTTATAGCTTTCACATACATACTCTTCTTTCCCCTTCTCTATGGTCCATGGCTGCTATCTCACCCGGGGAAGATCCTGATATTCTGAAGGTGTGGCTTTTCCTCTTCCTTCCGTCACGTGACTGAAGATGTGGGATAGCAGTTCCCACGTACAAAGGTGTTTTTAAGCACAGTTCAGCCCCATGGCCAGCAGGTGGTGCTAGGATTTTTTAAAAAGGACTAGCTGGCTGGCGCTAGGGCTTGGGGAAGTTTAAATAAACATCACCAGATCCAGCTGCCTGTCACTAGGAGGGTGGTGGGAAATTTTGAAAAAAAAAACAGCGCTGATCAGCCCCAGGAACAGCCGGTCCGTGCTATGAGGAAAACAGAGGAAAGAAAACCGGATCATCTACAGGATCCCACAACATCTGCCTCTTTAATAGGTGGATTTTTTTAAACGAGGCAAAAAATTCCCTACCTCTCCAGTAAGTCTTGGAAACCTCACTTAAGAGGGCATTACAGGATTTTCTTTCTTTCTTTCTTTCTTTTTCAAAAAGCTTGGTGGCCGTGGGGCCAGCATTTTTTGGACACAGTTTATCTACAATTTTAATCTGCATTTAAAGGGATGTGGGATAGGGCCCTAGTTTCACTGGGGTATCTTTTACCATTTCTGTGGGCAATGCCACCCTCTGTGCTTCGCAGCCCCGGCACAAGGCTCCCTCTTGTCTGGTTCCCCAGCAGCTTCCCCCCAGAGATGACTTCGTAACTGTCCTCTGCAGATGTAGAAATGAAATAAAATGATATAAAGGGCAAGATACGGTAGTGGTTCCCAAACTGTGTGCTGTGACATGCCGGGGTGCCACCAAACCTAACCGAGGGCATGGTGGAGTCCTCTGAAGAACGTTTATGGAGTCCATGAAAGTACTATAGTAGGACCCCGGTATCTGCTGGGGATTGGTTCCAGGCCTTCCTGTGGATAATGAAAACCGTGGATAAGAGAGAATTCCTGCCCACCCATCCCCAAATTGCTGTTTCCTGACAGTAGGTTGCTTTATGACTACTGTTTTGAGACAGTAGCTTGCTTTATGACAGTAGCTTGCTTTATGACAGTGTTTGTGACAGTAGTTTGCTTTACAGATGCTATTTGTGAGAACAGCTTGCTTTGTGGCTGCTGAATTATTTATTTATTTTTTCCTCTGCCAACCGTGGATAACTGAATCAGTGGATAATGAATCAGTGGATATGGGGCTCCTTCTGTACTCAGGTCAGGTTTTCCCCTACAAAAGATTGTATTGGGAAAGCTATAACGAGTGGTCACAATCCAAAAATGTTTGGGAACCAATGAGATCTGGGATAAGCTGCACAAAGCCTCAGCTTAGCTTTCATTTATACAGCCCAGTCAAAGGAGTTGAGCAATTACATTTGATGAGCACCTTCCGTAGCTAATTCAACATATCTTTTCAAGCTGTGTTTTGTTTGGGGGCGTTTTTTGCCTTGTTTCCTCTTGGAAATTTGTCAGTTTACAGATAAAATACAGAATCCTTCTAGTACGTTGGTTGTGTCAACTAGGCAGAGGGGTCTTCTTGTGCATTTTTCAAAAAGCTGTTGGCTTCTAGCTCTTTGCCGCTATCTGTATCCGCATCAGCATTCCTTGTCACCACCGACTGTGTGTCACGCCAAGCATAGTGACAGACTTGCATAGCAGGAAGACCCAGAAGTTCAAGCCAGCCTTTTTGTGGGTCAGCAGTCTCCGAAGAAAACAATGTCTTGCTGTCATTTAGGCAAAAGGGGAGTTGTTGGCGCTGGAGAAAAGCGTATGCAAACTCTCTCTTTACATTATGCTCTGTTTTTGTTTTTCCTTCTCTGCTTGGTGGCAGGTTCTCATGGCAAATTTAATCCATGAGAACGAAACGAATAGACCAGCTCTCATTTAAACTGTGTCCAGGAATGCCAGAGAAAGGAACTAGAGGAGGAGGAGTTTGTCACCAAAGGGAAGGAGGGATTATTAAATGCTCGTCCGATAGAGAACAGTGGTTCTCAACCGGGGTGTCCCCAGATGTTCCTGGACTGCAACTCCCAGAAGTCTTCATCACTAGCTGAGCTAGCCAGGATTTCTGGGAGTTGCAGTACAGGAACATCTGACGACCCACAGGTTGAGAACCACTGTTCTTGAAGGACACATCCAAGATATGAAGGCAGCTGTGATCCCACCACAACCTCCATCAAAGAGGGGCAGCAGGGTCTCTTGACTATAGACCCCATGGGCGTAATGCTGCCGCTAGTACTCAAACTTTTCTTTATTATTCCAGTAGGAGAACAACGTCCAAGGGATGATGTGGTGCTCGCATCCTCACTCAACATCTTGACAGTCCACAGTTAACAGGCTCAGTTCATATCAGTAGCTAGTGTTTGCTCTCAGTCTCCAGATGTACCTGAGTTCTGATCACTAGGCTGTTAACATAAGAACATAAGAAGAGCCATGCTGGATCAGGCCAAAAACCCATCTAGTCCAGCTTCCTGTATCTCCCAGTGGCCCCACCAGATGCATCTGGGAGCACACGAGACTAGATATCTGTCTCCTGATACCACTCCCTTGCATCTGGCCCTTGAAGTACCCCAGTTTTAAGCCTGGAGATGACACATCTCCATCATGGTTTGTAACCTGTGATGGACTTTTCCTCCAAGAATCCGTCCAATCTCCTTTTGAAGGCATCCAGGCCAGATGCCATTGCCACATCCTCTGGCAGGGAGTTCCACAGACTAACAACGCGCTGGGTGAAAAAAATATTTTCTTTTGTCTGTTCTTACTTTCTCAGGCTGTGGTGTAGTTTGCTGCACTGGGTAGAGCCCGATAAAATCTTTTAAGGTGGGCAGGTTTAGCAGCTGACTGAAGAGCACCTTCTGGCCGGGGGGGGGGCATGATCTTGGGGAGGCTAAAACTCAGTTCTAGTCTTATTTCTCTGGGTATGTGAAAAATGAAATATTAGGATGTTTTGTGTTGGTCTGCGGTATAAAGATGAAAATGCCTGAAACTTTTGTTCTATGCTTTCAAATCCTAACAGAAAGTGCTATATGGTTGCCTTATGACAAGACTGTTCAACTTTGAACAGGCCAAGGTCTACTTTTTCAAGCCCAAAGTGCCTGAGGGCTACTACACTAAAACCTCTACTTACGAATTTTATCTGTTCCGAGCACATGCTCATAAGTAAAAACTTTTGGAAGTAGAGCAGCAGTTTCCCATAGGAATGCATTGAAAACCAATCAATCTGTTCTGGAGGGAACAGATTTCAATGCACCATGGCCCTTGAACTGCCCCGCTCGGCTAAGACAGTGGGCTGGCAGACCCAGGACTTTGCTGGGACAGTGGTGGTCATTGGGATGGGGTAGGAGGGGCGGAGAATTTATCCCCTCACTTTTTTTTATTAATGGCCAGTGGGCTAATTTTGAACTTTTCACGGGCTACCAGTAGCCCGCAGTCTACCTGTTAGGCAGGCCTGCCTTATGACAAGGTATCGCTTGTCATAAGGCAGACTGAGCCTCGTGGCGCAGTGGTTAAATGCCTGTACTGCAGGTAAAACTGTGCTCACGACCTGGGTTCAATCCCTGGTAGCAGGCTCAAGGTTCACTCAACCTTCCATCCTTCCGAGGTCGGTAAAATGAGTACCCAGCTTGCTGAGGGGGGGGCAATGTGTAGCCTGCACACTGTAATTAAAATTGTAAACCACCCAGAGACTACTTATAGTGGTATGGGGCGGTATATAAGCAGAACACTTTGCTTTGCTTTGTTTTGTTTCCAGGAGAGACAGGATCGTTGAAGGTATTCTGTGTTTATTCTGCCTGGCAGAGCATTGCAAAGTTTTGGACATCCAAGCACAACCAGCAAAGCATACAATTAAGTTTGTATGAAGAATGCAAGACTCCATTTTGGCCAAAAGCGATCTCAAAAGAGATGAGGACTTACTTTGACTTTTCCCCGAGTTTTGCTCATTTTAATTAACTTGCAGCAGAGCTGCGATCGTGGCAGGGCTTTGATCTTACAAATTCAGTTTTTGTAAAGTGTATCACAAATGCCGATCGAACAGTCTCTCCATGCTTAAAAGAAATGAAACTTTCAGTTAAAATTTAGACCAGGTTTAACTCAATGTTCCCCAGATGTTGGGTACTTTTATTTCCCTTGAATTAAATCTAGAGGCACGGATTCTCTCCTCAATATGCTATTGGCATCCCACTCCTCCAGCTCTTGAAGTGCAGGGGGTGCTGTTATCTTCCTGCTATCTTCCATGGGAGCTCCGGTTGGTCAAAATGGTAGCTGAGATCATGCCCAGAAGAAGGTACCATCATTATATGTAATGAATTAATTTAGGGACAACTGTAATGTAATACAGTATGTAGTTACATAGATACATTGCAGTGCAACCAGTAATTACTTTCAAAAGTTATTAGATGATAGATAGATAGATAGATAGATAGATAGATAGATAGATAGATAGAT
>JAHTLZ010000327.1:15973665-15983977 GCA_023846285.1 Phrynocephalus versicolor
ATAGATAGATAGATAGATAGATAGATAGATAGATAGATAGATAGATAGCGGTCATTGTTATGTTGTACGGACCCGCCCCATAGGCGATTCTGTTAAGCAAATTTCCCCTATCTCTGTTTTTTATGTTGTACAGATTTTATGTTATACAAACTGTTTGTTACATGAGGGTCCACTGTGTTGATGATTTATTTATTTATTTATTGTCCATCTGGCCAGGAGGCCACTTTCTATAAATTAGCCTTTAGAGGAAATCAATTGTGCATTTATTTAGTTTTTTAGTTCTTCCCTTCCTGTAAGCAAACCACAAGGCATTAACAATGCACAACACAATGAATTACTTGCATAGATGGAGCAGTGATAACAAGGGCACCGACCTGGTTGTCCAAAAGAAATGAATAGCACAACACCTTCCTTTTTTAAACAGAATGCACCAAGCTTTGGTTATGCTTGCAGAATAGTCCAGTGATCTCCCCGATTCTCTCTCTCTCTCTCTCTCTCTCACACACACACACACCCTGTTCTTTTTCCATGTCCTTCTACACCCTTAGGAACCCCCCCCCATCTTGAGGGGCAAAAGGCAGAGGCAGGGAATGCACCCAAAACATTGACCCTCTCAGAGAAGCAGCTTTTCCCCCAGAGATCGACTCTTCTAAAGTGACACAGACAAATGCAATCTCAGCTTCTATGACAGATAACTGACCTAACGAGTGGATAATGGACTTAGCCAAGATGTCAGTTCAGCAGGTCTGAAAGAAGCACAGAAACGCTATACATGTCATAGGGTGTGTGTGTCCAGAATTTGGCTTGCTCTTCAAATAGCCTTTCCTTTAGGCATCATGTATCCCAAGGGCTGAACTGAGTTGCAATTGCTCTCTGGCCAACAGGCCACCACAACCGCTAATATTATCATCCTCCCGATTCCGGCAAGCACACAAATAAAACGGATGGGATGAATAACCTTGGAGAGATCAGGCTGGGCAAGAACCTGGTGGCCATACCCCGATAGTGGTTTGCAGTATGGGCTGTGTTAATGAGGTTACAGGCATGTTGAGTAAATCTTGCACTGAATATCAAACTGACTCGACTGGGGCCATGCTTTCATGCCAACAACATTCTTGTTTTCATAGGTGGTTACTTCACTTCCTATCTCGTTCCACAATTACGTTTTGTCCCTGTTCAATCCTTATTTTCATTTACCCATGGGTGTGATTACTTGTATCATGACAACTGTTACTTCACGTCCTTCACGGCGGGCGGGACGTGAAGTAAGGCTCATAGTGCATGAAGCAGAGTCTCTCTCTCTCTCTCTCTCTCTCTCTCTCTCTCCCATTCAGTCCCTCCCCCCCACCGCCTTGTTCTTCCTCTCCCTCACATTAATAACATCAGGAATAAAGACAAGTGACTTCTTAGCCTCTCGAATTGCACAAAGAATGACACAAATTGAAGAGCTTTAGATCTATTAACAATTGCCAAGTCTGAATTATTATTTTTTTCTAAAGCTAGAGTCACAATGAACTAACTCAAGGGTGATCTTTCCTCATCCCTGAGTTAAATGATAACCATAAGCACCAATTGTGCTTATGGCTTTGTCGTTGGTGCTTATGGCTGTGTAAGTTACACAAATGGTTGTGTAAATGAAAACCATAAGCACAAATTGAGGCACAAGCAAGGAAGGCAAGGAAGGCAAGTGACAGATTGCAGCAAATTTGGTTTTTAAAAGGGGTGGGAAATCATTTAGCAGATTGGGGTGGGAAATGGGGGGAGATCTTCCCTCCCTGTGCAAAATGCAATGCCAAAGCATGTCCAGAAGATGTAGACCACTTGACTCATAATGTCTCAGCCTTGTCCCAAAGTTTTAATTCGAATCATTGGCTGAAGTTCAGGAACATACAATTGCACTCTAGAAGTCTGATGATGCCATTGGATACAGACTTATTTTTGGTAATAAAATCCCCCCCCCCTGCAAATTTTCTTCGGCTCCCTTAGAATTCCTTCAGTCCCGGGGAAACCTTTGGGGTGGTGGAACAGGGTTGGGTCTTAAATGTCTAAAAATCACTGCTGCTAATCCTGACCATTGTTGCAGAAGTGATTTCCACATATTTGAGGCATCCTGTAGCCATCCTGCTGTCCTAAAAAGGTTTATCGAAGGGGGAATCGTTGGGTATGGATCTCTAACAAGTCTGGATTTAAATCTCCTTCTCTAGTTGATCATGTCTGTGATTAACAAGAGCCGTGTTGTGATCCCACTCATAAGTAGAGATGGGCACGACTCAGAAAAATTGTTTGTTTTCGTTTTCGTTTTCGGCTAGGGGTCCGTTTCGGCTCGTTTCCGTTTTCGTGAGCTAATTTCAAAATTTTTCGTTTTCGTTTCGTTACGTAACAAAAATGAAAAAACGAAAACGAAAACGAAAATTTTTTCGTTTCTTCCCATTTAGCTCCATTATGTGTTTTTCCAGTAACGAAAAACGAAAATTGGCTCAAAATTAGTCATTTCGTTTCCGTTTCCGTTCCAGTTCTGAGCCGTTTTTCATTTTTCGTTTTGTTATGTAACGGAAACGAAAAACGAAAATGAAAATGAAAATACCGCTAAGTCGTGCCCATCTCTACTCATAAGTTTCCTATACGGTAGGCAAGTACAACACAGCCTTTTTTTCCATCTCTAAATCATACCACCCAAATATCTCCAAAATTGTCTCTCTGTGTCATACACAAACACACACAGAGACAGGCACCAGCTATTTTCAGGTATGTGGCAAATACAAGCTGGGATCTATTTTTCCTCCATCCTTCATGGCTAACAGCAGTTATGGATGTGTAGATCTTAGATCTGAAACGTAGCCCTGAGGAAGCTAGAAATGAACTAAACTTCCTTCCGGCACCACACTATCTACCAACATAACAATAGAACAGCAGTGGTTTCCAAACTGACACCAGTGTCACTTGGTCCTTTTATATGAGGCTCAAAAAAAAAAGAGAAGTAGGTGATAATCAAAGGAAGAAACCGTCCCCCCCAAAGCTGGTTGAGTGCTTATTTTGTGCACACACAAAAATAAACCTGCACAACATCAGCGAACAGAACTAACGGCTCCAAGCATTTTGTGATAGTAAAGTGTCACATTTCTTCTTACAAGTAATGCAATGCTGCTATATGCTGCTGGTGTGCTTAGTTATAGGTTAAAGAAGTCCAGAGAGTTGGTATAGGCAGGAATGTCTTCCGCTGCTTACTTATTTATTCACAATTTACTACAGTGTATTAGTGTGGCTGCTAAGGCTAAGATACATGAAGAATTTAGCAAACAGTACACAGTGCCTAGATGCCCTAAGGAGCTGCCTAGATGCCTCCTAAGCACATCCGATCCTGCCTGATTTCGGAAGCTAAGCAGGGTCGGCCCTGGTTAGTACTTGGATGGGAGACCACCAGGGAATACCAGGTGCTGTAGGCACCTGGAGTAGGAACTGGCAAGCCACTCCAGTATTCCTGCCAAGAAAACTCCATGGTCATGGGGTCACAAAGAGTCGGTCATGACTGTAACGACACAGCACACATACACACAATGTTACTGAAGAGCTCAGTTCTCATAAAGAATACCCAAAAGAGGTGTTAACAACATATCCACCATAATACAAAGTAGAGATGGGCACGAAATGAATTTGTTTTGTTTTGTTTTTTGTTTTTTGTTTCATTTCCTAGTGAAATGAAAAATCAAAGTGCCCTTAAAAGAAAATGAAAGAAAACGAAATCGAAATTTTCATTTTGTTCCGTTTCATTTTCCATTTTTCCCTGAGCTCCTTGCCCTCCGAGGATGCCACCAAAGAGTCTGATGAAACGTCAGGAAGAAAAACTTCCAGAACACGGCCAAACAGCCCAAAAAACTCACAACAACTAGTCTTGGAACTAGGTATGAAGCATGTATACTAATGCAGGTGAAAAATGTGATAGACACAGTGAAATCACGACGACTGAGAATGATTTGAGCATAACTTGGGCTTGAACAGAAGAACATCACTTATATTTATCCCCCTGTGTTAGCCTTTGCTACCCTAGATCTTCCTAGATGGATGAGATTTCACCCTTGGTTGTGCTGAATACGTCTAATGGAAGCAGCAGTCTAATAGAATTGGGGAAGCCAAAAGTTGTCCAGCCTAGTAAAGAGATACGAGTTAATGGATGACTGTCAAGTTCTTATGATTATTCCACAGAAGTATCTATCCACCAATCAACTGCCTGAATGAGCAAACAATCTATTGAGCTATCAATCTTTTTCTGGACAGCTTTATGGTTCTACTTGTTTGACTGACAGCACTTCAACAATATCTGGAGAATGACAAGGTGTACAAAATGTATTGCCTTTCCAGGGTCTCTGAAAAAGCATTACCCCAGACTTATATAAATCCAACAGTGAAAGAACGTTGGTCCTCTTTGCATGCAAAATGTGTGTTTTTCCACCAAGGTATGACTCTTCCCTAAGAAGTCTGGCATCTAGCTCTCTACCTCTCTATCTGCAAAGGAGCAGTGGTAGTCCCTTGTCTCTTGGCATTGCTAGTTGTTTGGCCACTGTTGGGGACCTCATGTTCATATAAAAATAACACATTTTTTTTTAAAAAGACAACCAACTGCAACTATGAGCTAAAGATCATGTGGAATTGCAGAGCAAGTGCAATCATGGAGCACACATATTTGGCAACACAATAATGACCTTATGTCGGTGGTTTAGGCATCTAGCTGCAGAGCCACAGGGTGGGGGTGGGGTTCAATTCTCCACTGTGTTTCCTTGGATGGGGATGGACCACATCAGTGGTTCTCAACCTGTGAGTCTCCAGATGTTCCTGAACTGCAACTCCTAGAAATCCCTTTCAGCACAGTGAGTGGTGGGGGGTTCTGGGAATTGCAGTTCAGGAACTTCTGGACACGGTTACCTAAAGGACCGCCTTCTTCCATATGAGCTTACCAATGCTCTAGGATCAGGCCAGGAGGCCCTGCTGAAGGTGCCATCCCTCAAAGAGGTAAGGGGGGTGGCATGTCAAAACAGGGCCTTCTTGGCGGTTGCCCCCCCCCATTCTGGAATACCCTCCCTATGGAGATCCACCTGGCACCAACACTTTTGGCTTTTCAGCGCCAGGCAAAGACCTTCCTGTTCGGCTAGCATTTTAATTAGATTTTTTGGCTGGACACATGAGCAGCAGGGTTTTATCATTTGTATTGTATGTTGTTCTAACTGTATTGTATTTTATTGTTTTAATAATTTTATAGTTTTATAGTTTTTAATACATTGTTGTATGCAGCTCAGAGACCTCTTGGTAGTGGGGAGGCTAATTTTTTTGTAAATAAATAAATAAATAAATAAATAAACATCTGGGGACCCACAGGTTGAGAACCACTGATCTATATGGTCACTTCCCACTCTACAGTACAAAGATAAAGATGGTAGTGGTGAGGCTGGTGTCAACATTGATTGATGAACATTCTTGCTTGGAGATTTCCCCCCAATTTGGACAGAATACCTTTATAGCTGTTTTCTAAAAGGATAAATGCACTCTCGAGTGTGTTAAAAGTAGCTCTTCTCTGAAGGAGCTCTTTGCGCTCAGGGTGAAACACGAGCGTCCCACACGAGATGGTATAATAAAGGCCTGCGTTAATTCTGTTGCGGCCTCCCTCTGCTTCTGCTCAGCATATGAAGTGGTTTTGAGATATGTGAACCACTTTAGACAGGGAGCTTTTGAAGCAGCTCCCAGACAGGAGCCACATTAGATATGCAACCTTTGAAGAGACACTTAAATGGCCTTGGACAAACTCTCTTTCTCAGCCTTATCTCCCCATTTGTGAAAGCAAAAGGAGAATCATTTTGTTCATGGAATTCAGAGCTACATCAGCAGCGGGATCCAGAATGATTTGTGCCTAAGCGGTTAGCCCTGATTTTAGCAGTGTTTTAAGTGGTGTTTTGAGCTGGGATCTAAATGGGGCCTGAGGGAAAGAGGAATGGAGTAAAAACCGTATGGGGCATGGCCTCTTACAAACATACTGCTTCAACATGCAGGGATCATGTGTTCCATCCCAGAAACCTGTCCTCTATTAAGGAGAAGCTAACAATTCTGTCTGGCACGTGGCTCCTTTAAAGATGTGAAGGGTCCTAACAAAATCACTCAATCTTTTATGGAAAGATTGTCAAGAGAACATGGGCTTCTGTGAGATTTCTCACCTGCAGCACAAAAAAACCAGATAAGGAACACTTTTAAAAGTAAACCTCCACAGATCACTAAGGGATGAGGATGTCGGGGAGGTATGGTGCTCTGCAGTCAGCCACTTGGACCCCACCTGGAGTCAGAGGAAGTGCCGAAATGAACACTTTCAGGCAAAACACCAGAGGCAAAAAGGACTTGGGGTCCAAAGGGGCCTGTAACCATCCACCAATATCAGCCCTGTGTTAAAGGGTTCCAGCTGGCACAGGTCAATGTGCAAAGTGTTCTGCTTATATACTGCCCCATACCCCTTCAAGTAGTCTCTGGGTGGTTTACAGTTTCATTACAGTATGCAGGCCACACATCCCCCCCCCACAACAGCTAGCTGGGTACTCATTTTACCGACCTCAGAAGGATGGAAGGCTGAGTGAACCTTGAGCCTGCTACCTGGTAGAGATGGGCACGAAACGAACAATTTTTCGTTTCCGTTTTCATTTTTTCGTTTCGTTACATAACGAAACGACAAACAAATTTTGTCTCCAAAATGAAACAAAACGAACAGAAACACCGGAAATTTTGTCGTGCATTTTGTTTCCGTTACTGCAATATGAGTGAATTGCTTAAAATCCTTTTAAAAAAATCACAAAAAATTGAAATAAATGGTAACGAAATGGTAACGAAATGAATGAAAATGAAAACAATTTTTTTGCAAAAATTCGCAAAAAACAGAAACGAACCGAAACAGACCCTCCAAACGACAAATGACAAACAAAATGCCATTTTTTGATTCGTGCCCATCTCTACTACCTGGGATTGAACCCCAGGTCGTGAGCACAGTTTTTCCTGGACAGGCATTTAACCACTGTGCCACTAAACCTGTCCATATGTGAACTTACCATCCCAAAGAAAGGAAATTGGGTTTCGACATGTAGTAAACTTGGGATAGGAGGCTAGTGGCACTAACTGAGCCCCAATGTGAACCATCTGGATAGGATGCAACAGACGCTCGACTAATCCTTCCACCTCTGTTCCCCCACGTTAATAAACTCTTCATCTAGTAGAAACAAAAATCTTGACTTCATGGAGCCAGTGACTGAAGACGCTACCTCCAGGCAGAGCATTTTAAAATGGCACAGTCCTGCAGAGGAGTTTTCCTTAGGCTGGATGCTTCAATGCATGCGTCATTACAAGTCATCCCTAGGCAATGTGGCCATTGGTCCAACATGGCTCTCTCCCTCTCTTTCTCTCTCTCTCTCATGTGTGTGTGTGTGTGTGTGTGTGTGTGTGTGTGAGAGAGAGAGAGAGAGAGAGAGATTGAGAGAGAGAGAGTCTTTGACCATTGACCAACACTTCGGGGAGCAGATCACTGGAGAAGAAGGAACCATCGATTTGCCGAAACTTCCCTTTGTTGGTCACAGAGAAAGTGCACGGTGTTTGCAACATTTGTGCCAAATTTGGTGCTTGCCCAAGGTCCAGTTTCAAAGTTATACTTACTTGTTTGGGGTTCCCCCAGCTTTTGAATTGCTTTATGGAATGCCAGTTTGCTCTGTTTCACCATCTGAGTTGCTGCACTCTCATGCAGCAATAATGCTACTTGAATTTCATAGGATTGGGGAACCTTTCCAATGCTATGGGAGGAGGCATTGGAAATTGGAATTGGGAAAGGGGATCCCTATCCCTTCTCCATTAAGGGAAATGGCTGCTGGATTGCAATCACCCCTGTGCTCAATGAACCGACCTTTGGGTGATCCAGCAACCTTTATGTTTTTGGGGTTATTATGGTGAAGATGGATGGGATTGTAAAAGATTTTGTAGCCAATGGATGCCAAAGAAATGATTGATGATGCCCAGTGTGATATATAGCTAGCGTTAACCAGTGCTGGGATTGACATGGTTGAAGATGGCAAAGCAATTACTTATAGTGCTCTTTTTAAAATGCACTTCTTGGTATTCGGAACGAAGCACTCACTTCATGCAACTGTATAGGCAGAATGTATACTCCTGCCAAGAAAACTCCATGGACATGGAGTCACGAAGAGTCGGTCATGACTGTAACGACACCACACACACACACACACACACACACCTATTGGCTTTGTGTGCTACTTAAGCCCACGGAAACCTAATAAATTTGTTCATCTCACTTTTCTACACTAACCCATATGTTTTTGTAGATATTGTATCACGGCAATATCTTTCTGCTGCTATTGAGATAGCAACAAATATATTGAAATACTAATAAAACAGTTTGGGTAGCTTCAGGGAACTATGGCGCAGTATATAGAGCAATATCAAACACACAGTGGGAATGGAGGTGTAATTCCTTGGTGAGTTGAATTTCTTTTGATGAAAGCGGGGGGAGGGGGAAACACAGATGCGACCCAAGAGAATTACACCTATAAGAAACTTGAGGCGATAGAGAAATACAGACATTGATTGCCTGAGAAGCCCCATCCACTGTGGTGCGAAGGAAAAGAGAACTCGCTTTTTCTCCCAATGATCTAAAACAGTGGTTCCCAACCTGTGGGTCTCCAGATGTTCCTGCACTGCAACTCCCAGAAACCCCTTCCAGCACAGTGAGTGGTGGAGGCTTCTGGGAGTCACAGTCCAGGAACATCTGGGGACCTACAGGTTGAGAACCACAGATCTAAAATGAAAATGACTCCTGATAATTTAAGCCATAGGTACAAGAATGATGGTGGTGACCCTGGGTGAGGTGTTAATACCAGCACTAGCATTAGTATTGAGGAATAATATAATACTAATATTGAGTACTAATACAAACGTCGTCCCTCCTGATGCTTTGGACCACAACTCCCACAGTCCTTTGTCATTGGCAATCTAAGCTTAGAATTCTGGGAGTTGTGGTCCAAAACATCATGAGGGAAGACGTTTGAACATGCCTGGGCTATAAGAATCTTTCCTACGAATCAGGTAGCTGAAGTGCATTTTTCCTTCCACTGGTTTACTCCGTACTGCTCCGGACCAGCTGTGTTGTTAGACAGAGTAAGGCAGGGTTGTCCAAACTTTTTGCCAGAAGGGCCAGATTTGGTGAGATGAAAATGTTGGGGCCGAGCATTCAGTCACATTTGGGCCCTGGGCTGGACTTTGGACAAACCTTCGGGACAGTGATGGCGAACCTTTTAGAGACCGAGTGTCCAAACTGCAATTCAAAACCCTCTGAACTTTAGCAAAGTGCCAGGGCAGCAATAGAACCCAAATCCAGGTGGCTGTGAAGGACCAATGTCAGGTGCCCACAGAAAGGGCTCTGAGTGCCACCTTTGGCACCTGTACCATAGTTTCGCCTACACTGCTCTAGGACATGCAAGGAGGTGGGGAGGATGCTGCAGCAATGGAGCCAGGGACGGGTAGGCTGGGCAGATGGCCGGGAGGACGGACAGAGGCAGGGAGGACAAGCAAACTGTAAACTGCAAGCTGACATCTCTATCCAATATGGAGAGGGGTCAGCTGGTGGGGACGTGTGGCAGGCTAAGCTGGTGGGGAAAAGCAGCTGTGTACCGCTCAAAATTTGAAAACAGGCCACATTTGGCCCTCGGGCCTGACTTTGGACATGCCTGGAGTAAGGCAATGCCTTTTCATTGCTTGAGACAGCACAATTTCAATGTTATAAATGGGACAGCAGCACCAGAACCTAGGCCAGTGTTGGTGAACCTTCGGCACTCCAGATGTTTTGGACCACAACTCCCAGAATTCTGAGCCTAGATTGCCAGTGACAAAGGACTGTGGGAGTTGTGGTCCAAAACATCTGGAGGGCTGAAGGTTCACCAACACTGACCTAGGCTAGGTGTGGCTGGCTGCCTGGCCTGCACTGCCTGAGCTTACCAGCTATGGAGGATATTGTCTTAATGCCTAATGTTGAAGTAATATTCAGTTGCCTGCCCGATCAACATTTGTAGGAGGAACATAGGTGCCATATTGTCCTTCATCTGAGGCAGCAGTATTATCAGGATACTTTCTTGATTCCACATATCTTCCTTTTACTTTCTTTCCACACTTTCTACTACAGTTTTGTGGGGAAACCGAACGCAAGCTGTCTATTGGCGTAAGGAGCCATTGACACACCACTGGAAGAAGAAGAAGAAGAAGAAGAAGAAGAAGAAGAAGAAGAAGAAGA
>JAHTLZ010000327.1:15996081-16022221 GCA_023846285.1 Phrynocephalus versicolor
TTTTTTTGCCAAGTCCGTACATTAAAAGAAAGAAAATCAAAACAGAGTGTGATGCTTATACGTGGCCCCATAGCACTTAAACCACTCTCTGGGCAATGTGAAATTTAATTATACAGCCTAAACATTGCTCCCCTCCTCCCAGTAAGTTGGGCATTCAATTTACTGACCTTTGAAAAACGGAAGGCTGAGTCAACCTGGAACCAGCTACTACATTCTGCAGGGACGAAACTGAGATAACGAGGAAAGACTTCCAATGTATAGCCAAAAAGTGGGGGGGGGGGAGTTCTGCATGGAGATGTGAAGAGTAGTTGCAAAATGTCTTCCGGGAAATAATTTTCCCTTTGGGAAAATCAGTGTGGTATATAAATTTAAAATTAATTAATTAATAATTTTAGCCATGCTAAGACTGCATCAGTTAACATTTCTTGGCTTTCCATGCAACAGGAACCCTACTCTAATTTCATTTCCCCACCCCCACCCCGCCTTCTTGTATTGCTTTCAGCAGCAAACCGCCAAATTCAGCTCAGCTTCCTGTTCATCCCAGCAGTCCCTTCACAGGGAAGGTGTCATTCTTTGTTGAAATTTGTAACAGACACACACAGCTCGGCATTTCTGCTTGGGAAAATAAAAGACACGGAGACTCAGAAACCGTGCAAGATTTCCCTTGAGGATTTTGGGGAGCGGGGAAGATCTCATGCAGAGACACCCATGTGAGGAGTAAAGAGAAGCTGTTTACCACTTGCTTCCTCTTCAAGAGTGACAAGCCGCCAAGTTTCGCATCCTAAGCACACCTACTTTGGTTCACTTGTATCTGCTCATCTCATCCAAAGCAAAGTCTTGGCATTAGATAGAGCCACTCTGGCACATATTTAATAGCTTTTCAAGAAGTTCCCTATCCTCTTAAAAAACAACACATTTACTATGGCTGAACTTTCCATAGCAAGGGGTTTTGTTTCATCAGAAACACCCGAGAGTGACAGAAAATCCTTAGCAGGCACTTAGCTCTTAATGCCCTGGACTGTTTAGAAAATGAATGACTGTGTGGTGGGGATGAGTCCAGAACTTTCCGTCAGGTTGACCTTTCCTGTAAATGTCTCATTGCTTTTCCTGAGAGGGAAGAAGGTGAGGTGGAAATACCTGCTCATTTTAACTCTGGAGCCTGCTTTTAGTTTTCCACTGCCACCTGCTGAAAAGAGCTAATGACTAGTTTTAGCCAGGTTTGGGAGGTATAAGGTCGAAGAGGCGGTGGAACAAAACAAAGGTGGCACATTGCCTTGCATCCCTTAGTCACCTCCTCATGAAATGTCAGAAAGCGCACAGCGAGAGGCTTTAGGCACTCTGTGCAGTTTTCGTTGGCCGTCAGCCACCACTGCCCTGAGATGAGTGGTGTGGAGAAATCTAGCTAGCATATATTATTCAAGCGATTTGACCAGTGAGACAGCCTGAGGAGGGTCCTCCAAAGCTCATGCTTCAACAGATCCTTTTCCTGTCAGGTTTGTTGGCTTTTGCGAAACACAACAGAGAAAAATGGATAGGTCAGTGCTCAGTGGTTTAGGCATAGGTTGGGAATTCCAACTCCATGTCCTTAATTTGGGCTGGATTTCATGATCTATAGGCTCCCTTCCAGCTCTGTAGTCTAAGCTTATTTTATAAGCAGAAGCCTCATGGTGCAGTGGTTAAATGCCCATACTGCAGGTAAAACTGTGCTCACGACCTGGGGTTCAATCCCAGGTAAGAACTTAAGAACATAAGAAGAGCCATGCTGGATCAGGCCAACGGCTCATCTAATCCAGTTTTCTGTATCTCACAGTGGCCCCACCAAATGTGTCTGGGAGAGCACGAGACTAGGGATATGTCTCCTGATACCACTCCCCTGCATCTGGCCCTTGAAGTACCCCAGTTTTAAGCCTGGAGATTACACATCTCCATCATGGTTTGTCACCTGTGATGGACTTTTCCTCCAGGAATCCGTCCAATCTCCTTCTGAAGGCATCCAGGCCAGATGCCATCACCACATCCTGTGGCAGGGGGTTCCACAAACTAACAACGCGCTGAGTGAAAAAAAATTCTTTTGTCTATTCTTACTCTCCCAGCCCTCAATTTGAGTGGATGTCCCCTAGTTCTGGCATTTTGTGAAAGGGAGAAGAGCGTCCCTGACTCAGCCTTCCCTACTCCCGATGTCGGTAAAATGAGCACCCAGCTTGTTGGGTGGTGGGGGGGGTAGCAATGTGTAGCCTGCATTACCATAATTAAACCTGTAAACCGCCCAGATACTACTTGAAGTGGTATGGGGCAGTATATAAGCAGAACATGTTGCTTTGCTTTGCTTTAAAACTGTTTCCTGTTCATTGTGGACACATAGCACAAAAACACAAACACATAGAACAGGCAAAAAAAGGATATCATGAGAGATCTAAAAGATACAAATAATCTGTCCAAAGCTACACCATTTGGTAACTGATGCAAGAGCGAAACAGCTTTTCTTATAATACATACCTTCAGAAATACAACATTAATCTCAGATGTATTGAAAATCTTTCTAAGACCAAGAATTTTTTAAAAAATAATTTTATTGACAATCCACTTAAGATAATACATACCATCCAAGCTTGTTGTACAAACAATACCGAATAACATAACAAATAAACATTCTTAAACTATCCAACAGTCCGATCCATATTTTGAGTTATCCAATTTAGTTTTTTGTACTACATCTGAGGTTAATAGAAGTTGCCATATATTCAGAAATTTATCATGCTTTATCTCTCCCCTGTATAGTTTAAACCTACTAGTCAGTTTTCCCATAACTGCAACTTCCCATATTCCTATATTTCTAAGACCAAGAAGTAAAGTGTGGGCATAGGGAATTTTGCTTGTATTATTTCAGTTACTGGGGAAGAACCAACCTAGGGCCTTTCCTCACTTTGAAATATAGTACAAAGAGAACAGTGTTATAAGGTCCTTCTTTTCAGTGCCATCTCTTGGTACTAGAGTTGGGGACAAATTAGAAAAATGGCAATTCATTTTGATTGTTGTTTTATAAAGGATGAAAATTCACAGATCATGATTTATGATTGATTTGTTGATTTATCACAAAAACAATTACAATAATAAGCATAAACAACAAATTGATTTGTTGATTGGATTTCGACTTTAATACCCTGTAAAATTGCCCCAAGGAACCAAGAGACACAAATATTGTAGGAGGGCTTCCCCTACCTCTCCTCTACAAGCCCTCATAGTTCCTGGAGGGGTTGTAGAAGAGAGTTGGGGAATATTTCCCTGCATGTCTGTTTGTATCTTGTATCTAATTCTCTTGGGTGCTGTTTTAGAACCTGAAGAACTGATGAATAAAAACTCACTAAAATGCATCAATTCATATTTGTTGGGTTTTTTGAACCAAACAAATAGAGATGGGCACGAATTAAAAATGGCATTTCGTTTGTCGTTTAGGGGGTCCATTTCGTTTTATTTCTGTTTTTCACGAATTTTTGCAAAAAAATTGTTTTCATTTTCGTTCATTTTGTTACCGTTTTGTTACCATTTATTTCATTTTTTTGTGATTTTTGTGATTTTTTTTAAAGCAATTCAACTGTATTGCCGTAACGAAAACAAAACGCACGACAAAATTTCTGGTGTTTCTGTTGGTTTCATTTCATTTTGGAGACAAAATTCATTTGTCGTTTCGTTGTGTAGCGAAACGAAAAAATGAAAATGGAAACGAAAAATTGTTCGTTTCATGCCCATCTCTACAAACAAATACCAAATGGCCAACTAGAGACTTTTGAAAGATTTTTTTTGTTTAATTTTAAATTTGTGCTCATCATTATTTGGTATCCAAAGATCTGTTTTGCACCTCAATGAATTGTCCCAAAAAGACTGCATTCTCCTGCCCTCTGTCAGAAAGCCAAAAGAGATTTGGATGTCTTGTAGTGCCAAATGGAGCTGTGTAAGGGAGTGGGGTGGTGGTATATGACCCATGTTCCTTTGTTTGAAGAACGAGGGTGTGACTTAAGAAGCAGCTTTTTACAACTGCCCACATTGCCTCCAAGAAGACTCCTGCCCTGGCTGCAACATCATTCAGCCATGAATTTTAAGAACATCACCTAACCAAGGACTTTAAAAATAACCTCCTGGTGAAGCACATCCTTCACCATGTTTGAACTTCTGGGACCTGCTTTGAAGAAGGGCGATTTACACTCGAAAGCTTGCAATGTTCCTTTTTTATTTTTAATAGTAAGTGGCCTATAAAGGTATCGCCTGTAACCTATCAGCTCTTAAAGGGAAGGGATAGGTTGTTTTAAGCAGCAACAGAAACAGATGAGGGTGGGTTTTTTCCGTTCTCCTCATGCTAAACAGTGCCATCAGGGAACCATATACTGCACCATCATTGTATGCCAGTATGGACAGACTGCAAATCAAGATTTATCACCCTATCAGAGAACAAGAACAAGAACCATACAAACTGAGGAGCTTACCATGAGCGATGCCCTACAACTGAAATGAAAGTTGCAGTTGAACTGCAAGAAGACAATGAAATCAAACCAATTCGAGGCTGAGGAGTGAGGAGATTTCCATGGTCTTCTCCCCTTCTTCATTGTCTTCTTCTAATCACTGAAGCTTTATAAGAAAAGCCAGAGATGGCTCAAGAAAAGAGGGAGAACAACATTTGTCTGAAGAGGCTTTGCTGAGACATTAAGTAACCAGATGGCTGTGTTCTCATCTCCCAGTTGGACACCTGGAGAGACCCAGAATATTGTTTCACACCATTTGTTCTTCAGGCCCAATCTCGTCTCTCATGCCAGTGATCTCAGGGGGAATGCAGAGATTACACTCGCTGTGGGGATACCAGCCAAAAAGGCTGGGTCCCAGCGGTGACCACAGAAGGACTTGGTGTGCAGGGCTCCATCATCATCATGTTGGAAGTCACCAATGAATGATATTAAGTGGATTCCTCTAGCTCAGTGTTTTTGAGCTTCTCTCACTCCCTCATGTGATGAAATCACTGTTCCCTTTGTCTTATCGCTGGACTGCTTAGGTGAGGGTCTATTTCAATAACCACAGGGATAAGTAATACTCTCTGCTTCTTTCATGTCTTCCTCTTTCACTGTCATCATCAACCTTTAGCTGCCCCCATGTGTGTGTGACTGCCCAGAACAATTTTCACAAACCTTCCATTTTCCTCACTTCCCAAACCAATGTATCTCAAATAATAAATTTACCATCTTCACAATGCATTTACATATAACACTCTTTTCCCTCTCACAAAATACCATCCGCTCAAATTGAAGATTGGGAGAGCAGACAAAAGAAAATATTCTTTTACCTAGCGCATTGTTAGGCTATGGAACTCCCTGCCACAGGATGTGGTGATGTCATCTGGCCTGGATGCCTTCAAAAGGGGAATGGACAGATTCCTGGAGGAAAAGTCCATCACAGGTTACAAACCATGATGGAGATGTATAATCTCCAGGCTTAAAACTGGGGTACTTCAAGGGCCAGATGCAGGGGAGTGGGATCAGTAGACAGAGATCTAGTCTCGTGCGCTCCCAGATGCATCTGATGAGGCCACTGTGAGATGCAGGAAGCTGAACTAGATGGGCCTTTGGCCTGATCCAGCATGGCTCTTCTTATATCCTTATGTTCTTAACCCTGCATCACAGCTTCCTTGCTTCTTCCAGTTTCTAATGGAAGCCTGTGTGAGTTCACCAGCAGTATCCCCCCTCTAATTAATCCTTCCACAAAGTGGAACGCAGAGAGGCTTTGCACCATTAAGAGGGGCCGACAATGATAGCTGTGAGAAAAAGGGAACAGCTCACCTGGAAGGCTTGGATGATTTATCATGGCTTTAGCTTTAAGTCAAAAGGTAGTTGTTGGTTTTTGTTTTGTTTTTCCCCTGCTGGGGAACATGGGAAATGTAATTTTCCAGTGCTTATTGCCTCTGTGAATTCAACCAAAATTCGCTTGTATAGTTTATGGCCACAGGGAGGCTGGTTTCAGCAGCATCGCTGTGTCAAATTGAGCAAATGCTGCAACCCTCAGGGCGAGAACATAAATTTATTCCGAGAATACACTATCTTATGCAATTAATTGTCAAGTGTTTTTCCTCTCAGAAAGCATGGTATTTTCCTAGCCCCTTAAAACAGTATTTCAAAACATATTTCAGTCACCCTTTTCTGTATAAGGGAAAGGAAAAAATGGAGTAGTTCAGAGACAGGTGTATCATGGAGCCAACAAATGGAAAGCCAAGGGAAATGTGTGTTACCTGTTGTTAGAAAGTGAGCATTTAAATAGGTTTGAATGTGGAATGCTAAAGAGATTTGCAATATTGGCATCCATCGTTAGGTAAACAATGTCTTTTCCTTTCAATCTCAGGCTGACATTCTAGTAAGAAGCCAAAGAAGTATTTGAAGTTCAACAAATAACAAAATATACTGATTATGGTATTTGTAATCCCCCAAATCCAACAACAACACCCATAGCTTTTATAAACCCTCTGGGCCACCATAACATGACAAGCTACAAACTTTTTAAAATCTGTTTCTGAACACAGCTGTCTTGTTCCATTTTGTCTGGGACTGATGTCCCCAGGGACCTTTTTCGCCTTTTAAAAATATCTACAAGATACCTATATGTAGCAGAAAATTGCCTGCATCTCCTCAGGTGCTTCATCCCAACGGTTTTCTGCAGTGCAGCAAAACTGTATGATTTTAATGCAAATGTCTTATTCCCTCACCCCACCCCCAGTTCCTCCAACGTTATCATTCTACCCCCCGCCCCTTCCCTGAGCGTCTAAATCACATGTTAGGTGCCTTTGCTTTCAAAAGCTTTGTCAGTGTCACACATGAAATAAAATGAAGCAATGAAGGCAGCTCTTGTGTTCTCACAGTACAAACACAAATTGCAGAAATCATGCCAAGGAGCCGGTGGCTGGCAATTTCGTATTAATAGCAATTTTCCTATGAAAACAAATCCTGTGCTGGATTTTTCGCCCCTTTGGTTTCCCATTTTACTTGCCAAGTGACAGTTGCTCATATAACCCAAATGGGTGTATTGGAGAGTCGGGGGAATTCAAGAGTCTAAAGAAACTACTAACCTTTTGTTCTAAAATATCTGCCTCGTAAATGGATCTCTCTAGCCCTCATACTTGTTCCTCTTTTAAGCCCAGGAGAGCTAGATCAGCATTTTAATTTTTTATTGATATTTTCATTAAGTATTTGTTATCCCTGGCAGAAGAAGAATGAGTGGGGTAAAAAAGAAAACACTTTTTATGATTAAAAAAATTAATGAGGGACAGAAATAGCTTATTTTTGGTTTTCTTGGCTGTGCTTTAAAGGGACTCTTCAATAAATAAGGGTAATCATCATATGTGCATAAGAGTGAAATAGCTTCTAATTGTGAATAAAAGGCAATGATAGAAGGAACATTTTATTGAGATATAAATAATTCTGTTATCTACATTAAGGGTGAACTTTGGGAAAATGTGCTTGCCAGTACTGGAAGATCAATAAATGCCTGTACCTGGATCAGAAATGAGAGGGTGCTTCAACAGGTGTTCCTACACAAGAAGGAGACAACATGGAGTAGTGGTTAGAGCTATACAAAGCACAAAGTTATAAAGACCTGGGTTGAACCACCAGTTAAAATGGAAGCTTAGTAGGCTTAGAAATTAAGCTTATATGTGGATAAATGCAGAAAAATAAATAAAAAACAACCTACATTCTCCACCAGCCTATCAATGCAGGTAATGAGTCTGGAAAGAATTGTGTGTGTGTGTGTGTGTGTGTGTGTGTGTGTGTGTGTGTGTGTGTGTGTTGTGTCATTACAGTCGTGACCAATTCTTCATGACTCCATGTCCATGGAGTTTTCTTGGCAGGAATACCGGAGTGGTTTGCCAGTTCCTACTCCAGGCAGCTACAGCACCTGGTATTCCCTGGTGGTCACCCATCCAAGTACTAACCAGGGCCGACCCTGCTTAGTTTCCAAAATCAAGCGAGATCGGATCTGCTTAGAGCATCTAAGAATGGACCTGGAAAGAATTAATGCGGTACACATTGATGGGCTTCAGGTCCTCCAAGAGCTGCCTGAAGTTCTTCCATTCTTCACGGAGTCCTTGGAAGGTCAGCAAACCCTGGAATGATCAAAGATCTCAATTCAGGTTCTTGAAACAAACGTATTCCTGGGAGCGCCAGGTTATTCTACAATGGCAGTCTTATTTCCTGCATATTGCTTTGTGTTCCATGGGCAATGTGGCAAGAGACCCAGCAGGAGAGGTATTCTGAGCAGCTGGGAGACAGTTTCCTGTTCTAAAGATGCTTTTTAAGCCAAAACAATTGTCTCTCCTCAATCCACTTATCCAACTCCCATACCCAGACTCAGATGAGGTGAAATTAAAACTGCCTGGATTGTTTTTGAAGCTGAGCCCAGCAACATAATTTGGGTCCAGAGTGGTCTCAAATCCAAATATGTTCAGTGTTCACCACCACACACATAAAATTGACCCCAAATTTGAACAAAACAGCAATATTAAAGGAGAACTGCAAGGGTAGAAGATTGATGACTGTACTACCATGCAATTTAGGGCAGAGCTCCCCGCAAGAGTCTCCAGTCACTGTTTTTAAGGGAGGGCATTGCCTTCCTTTTCTGCTTGTTCTTTGCTTGAATGCATGTTCAAGAGGAAATAAAATGCCATTATTCCAGAACATCAACTGATGTTCACCTTTTTCCTGATAATAGATGCTGTGATTTTTTTAAAAAAAACCTCCTTGCTATGAACTCATTAACAGTAGCCATATAATATAACCTGCTCCCAGAATCTTTAAGGACACATATGAAAGCAAAGTCCAGATCTTCTTTGTTCCATAATATTTAATTTATTAGGATGGCCCAGAAGCGGGCTGGGAGTTTCTGTCTGCTCATATTTCTGTCCAAACCATATTTGTGGTATTGATTTAGGGTTTCTCTCTCTCCTTTCAGAGTTGTACACATAACTCCAATGGCTCTCAGAGAACATGGTCATCTCCATGCTGAGAACAGTTGTACCTACTAAATCCATCTATTTCAGATGTTTTTGAGAATGGTAATAGAAATTTCCACTAAACTTACTCTTATATGTAAGAATAAGGGTCATTCTTTTTAGAAGCAACGATGATAAGAAATTCCCTGTGATTCTCAATAGAATTCATACATTGGAAGGAGCAATGCTTTGTGCAAAAACAACCAACATTTGCAAAATGCTGTGCATTTTTTTTTCAAATTGGAGTGGCTGCTACTTTGTTTAAGAGCTGGGAGTACTTGGATGGGTTGATTGTGTCTTTCCTCGGAAGCAAACAGTCCTTCTGTACTTACTGTCTCGGTGTACCTATGTGCTTAGCTTCAGGTAGGGTAATTACAGTAATTTTGAACATAGGTATTGATGGGTGGAAAATAAAGCTGCCTGTTCCAGTTTAACCTGGAGGCATAAAATCTCAGAGGGACTGACAATTCTGCATCAAAATGCCTTGTTATGTCAAAACAGCCCAAATTGACAAGAATGAGGAAAACAGGGGACGTTCTTTCCATTCCCATGTATGAATATTTTGTGGCTCATTTGGGGAAGAACATTCTAGAATTCGCACATCCCTTCATAGCTGGAAGGGGAAAATATGATAATTTTGTTATTAAAAAGTGAATGCATGAGAAAGTCAAACTGAGAGACGTGTCTCTCTGTAGCTTAAAAACTAAATCAAACATCTTATTACAAGAATTGGTTGAAACTTACAGGCAGCATTAATTAATAAAAAATAAGCGCTAAAGTAAAATAAATCAACCAGTGAAGTTCTGATTAACCCAGTCATTGAAAAAAACCTTTAAGAACTGGAGTTGGTGATTTCTCACCATGACAGTAAATGTAGGCTCTGCATGTTATGTCAGAACTGAAGCATCAGAAATGACTCACCCATCCATAATCCTTGATGTTTTCTAGTGGATGACTCATCCCTTAGCAACACAACTAAGGCACAGAGTCACTAACAATTCACTGTGCTTCTCGATCAAACGGTAGACTTCACCAGTGAGGGCGATCTCAAAATGAAGAGTAGGGAACAAAAGTCCCCTAGAACCTTGCCTGTGGTTGTTGACTCACTTTCATTTTCTTCAGATTTTAATTTGTCTATTTAAATGTTTGGGCAGAGGGGATGTAAAACCGGATTGCTTCAGGGTAGATGCGCTCAAGAAATGAAAAATAAGAGTAAGTGCTGGGGAAGCTGTGAGGTGATTTAAACTTGTGGCATATTCCTCCCTTCAGGGCCCAATCCTACGAAACCTTTGGGGGATTTTTAAGTGGCTTTTGTTGTTGCTGATTCCCAAGGGTTCTTTGCAGAGTATTTACCAAGAATACTCAAAGCCCCCATATTGGTGAAGTCCACAGGCAAAGGAGGGAGGGGAATGATTAAGCAAAGAAAGGACAGCAAATATCTATAGAAAGGGGAAACCAATGCTTCTTGGCTCTTCTATGTGTCCTCAATCTGGTTTGATGGCATGTGAAATAGCTTGGACACCTTCCCTAAACCGCATAAGGTGTCTCCTTCAGAAAGCCAGGTATAGAGTACAGGCAAACAGGTGACAGCAGGGGTAAAAAATAGCTTATTCTCAGATACTTACGATATGCAGTCTGAGAATGATTGAACAGAGATTTTAAATTTTGGAGGCCAAAAGGAGAAAAGTAAACTCAAAATAAGGCAAAACCAGTGGTTCACATTAATGCCTTAAAAAACAACAACAAGGCACTTGTCAAAAGGTAAAATAACTCCCCTAGTTGAACAAGGCCTGACTCTTAAGGGAAAGTAGGAAATGGTCCAGCTCCAAAATTTTCAAAATCTTTGCAACAGAGCATTGACAATATGTGATTACATGGACACCAAGGGTCTAATTACGTATAATCAGCTTCCTGTGTGACGGATTTTAGAAGTAGGGAAGCCTTTCTCTAGGCCAAATGTCAATAATGCTCATATAAAAGTGCAATTTAGCTTCAGTAGAAATGCTTGTGTGTGTGTGTGTTGTATCATTGCATCGGACATGACCCCATGTCCATGGAGTTTTCCTGACAGGAATACTGGAGTGGTTTGCCAGTTCCTACTCCAGGTGCCTACAGCAGAGAGGGAGAGGATAGCTGGGACGGTAATTTGGAACTGAATGGGGGGGGGGCGGCTCTAGGCTGGCACTTTCCTTTTAAAGAGCTTTCTGGTGCAGAGGTTAAAGTACTGTATTGCATCTATAAATGTGCTCATGGCCTGGGGTTCAATCCTAGGTAGCCGGTTCAAGATTCACTCAGCCTTCTATCATTCCAAGGTCAGTAAAACGAGTACCCAGCTTGTTGGGGGGTTGGGGGCAAAGGGTTGCCTGAATAATTAAATTGAAAACTGCCCAGAGAGTGCTTTAAGTGCTATGGGGCAGTACGTAAACAGAACCCTTTGGATTTTTGCATTAAAAATCACAGAGGCTGAATCCAGACTGCCTGTAAGAAAAGATGTCCTCCCTCAGCATATCTGATTGTCTGGAGAACCGCAGCCCTAAGATCTTCCATGCCACTGTGTTGCCTTCTGAGATGGAGACAGTCAGCCTTCAAAATGGTGGCCACCATGCTGCCCTCACCCTCAACCCTCGCTTGGATGACACATGCAGCTCCTTGGTGAACAGGGGGTGTTACTTAGCTTTAGAGAAGGATGAGATGAGGCATGATACAAGTGTGTAAAGTTAAGCATAATGCAAAATTAGAGAAGGGGAAAAATCATCACCTTCTAGTAATAGAATCTGGGATATATTAAGGAAGCTGCAGAAAGGAAGATTTGGGAAATTATTATTTCTGGATTATAACTGCCAGAAGCTGTAATATAAAAAGTAACTTTTCCTATATTTGAGGAAAAACCTTTTCGTAGAATGTCATCATTTCAAGAAACTCCCCCATCTTGAGGTGTGCTGGTGGCCTCCTCCCAAACAGGACTAAATAAATTCATGGAGGATTAAAACTATCAATGGCTATTAGTCATGAATGTTGTATTAGACCTCAGAACCCAAGGGGAGAATGATCTATAGGCTTCCAATCCGGCATGTGAACTTCATATTGGATTTTTAAAAAGCCACTCCAGGAAGGAGAATGCTAGTATTCAAAGGCCAGTCATGGGTCTGATCTGTGCAGCTCTCAGGATATTTCCTCAATTAAGCAATTGATGTAACATCACCGAGCTGGGAAATAAGCTATTTATTTATTTATTTATTTATTTATTTATTTATTTATTTATTTATTTATTTATTTAGAATACTTTTACCTCACCTTTCTCCTTGGTAAAGGACCCAAGGTGGCTTACAATAATGAGGGACGATATACAGCCCTGAACATTTAAGACATATTCAAGTTAGAATTAGAAGAGCCATCATAGAACATTATAAGGTAACATTAAAGCTACAAAGAGCATGCAAAAAGGGAAAAAAAAACATTATGAGGGGTGGAAACTGACATGGAAAACACTGGTGTTCTTATGACATCAGTCAGTGTAATCCTGCATGGTAATCCATATAAAAATCACATAGTAGATAGTCCATCATTCAGGGAAAGCTTGCCTAAAAAGGAAGGTCTTGGCTTGCTTCCAGAAAAAACAGAAGAGATGGGGCAGTCCTGGCCTCCAGCAGGAGGGAGTTCAAAAGTCTGGGAGCAGCAGGCTTTTGAACTTATGAGATGCACCTGTGAAGGTGGTGGGATGGAGAGAAGGGCCTCTCCTGAAGACCTTAGCACCCGAGCTGGCTCATACCGCAAGATTCGATCTTTGAGGTAGCTAGGACCCAGTCCATTTTGTGCTTTGTAGGTTGAGGTCAGCACCTTGAATTGTGCCCGATAGCTGATTGGCAGCCAGTGGAGCTGCTTTAGTAGGGGTGTAATGTGATCTCTGTAACCCACCCCAGCTAGCAATCTAGCCGCTGCATTTTACTGTTTGGTAGATAAAATCTGCCTTGTTAAGTAGAGCAGGGAATGACATGCAGGTTCAACAGTTTGTGCTAGTTTGTATGCCAGCTGAACAGGTGCTTGGAATTTCCCAGCTCTCCTCTGTAGGCGCCCACTCCAATGCCCTCCCTGAAGGAGGTGAGGACCGGGAAACTGGGCTGCTGCTTCTAAATGGGTGTCTGCTGGAGGACTGTGGCTGAGCACTGCTGAACACCTGTTTAGCTGCTAAACAAGCCATTATAAACCACCAAATCGGTGGTTCGTGCCCATCTATGATGCTATGTAGTTGTAGTATCTTAAATCATGTGTGAGTAAAGGAGAAATGTCTCACCATAGCCATCCAGCTTAATGTGATACGTCTTAGCCAAACCAAAGGTTTTAAAGGATGAGCTTAACCAATTGATAAAAGCTGCAGTTCTATAAATGCCAACATGCCACTCGCCTCCTGTGAATACTGCATTCCTCTCTTTTGGCTAACACTGAAGAGGCACGGGCAAAAAGCACAGTGGTCTTGGTAGAACCATACTCTACAGTTCAAACAAAACTCTACAAAATTCAAACATACTCTACAAAATTCTTTTCCTGCAATACTTGGAAGCTGGATGATAACAGAGGGAAATGTGAACCTGACTCATTTGAAGTAATTAATTTTAGCTGCCCCCTCTTTTTTTTTTTCTAATTAGAGATCTACAGAAGCTGGGTTATTTTCACTGGCATCCAATTAAGCTATTCTTTCACTTTCCCATATGTTTATGTTGCCCCTTTGAGAATTATGCTGGATTTAATTCCTTTGTTTACTTATAATGTATCCCTTAGCCAAAGTCTTGTTGTGTTGCCCAAACAAAGGTCTTTCAATCATGAGATGAATTTCAGAGCACAGGGGGAGAGGGAGGGGAAGAGTTCCTGGGGGTGCTTAAAAAAATAAAGTCCATCATGGTTTCTTTGTCAAATGAAGAATTTTATTGTGCACGGGCAAAATGAGACATGGATTCCAAGTGAGAGAAACAGAAGGAAGAAGTGCTGACAGATATCTGATTTGGCTGGACTAAAAAAGGTTCTGGTTGCCCCCAGATTTCCATGAATGTGACTTTCTGAGAGAAGGAATCAAGTCTTCAAACTAAGGCCCTTTTCACATGACCCCTAAGATCCGCTGGCCACTTAAATTCAGACCAGAGATCTTAGGGGTTCATTGCTCTTCCTTCCTCCCCACCACTCCGCACTTCCTTGCTCCTGTCTGCTGAGGGGAGGGAGGAAGAAAGTGGGGGGGGGGAAATGCAGACTCACCTCCGAGAAGCTGCCGGAGCAACGTCGATTCCTTCTGTTTTGTTTGCTTTTTTCCCCTCCCGCCCCTTCTCTTAAAGGGGCGGGAGGCAAAAAACAAACGAATAGAAGCCAGGAGAGCCCCGCACTGACCAGATTAAATCCGGACCTGGCGATTTTCACCCTCCTCCAGCAGGTACAAGAAAAGTGTGCCGGGACGCGCTTAGGTGGGCGTGGTCGCACTTAATTTCCTGCAAACTCCGGAGCTGGTGGGGAAACAATTGTAAGCTCCGGAGCTTGCAGCCATTTGCGGTGGCGTTTAGGGGTAGTGTACAAAGGCTCTCAGTAGGGAACTTGGACAAGATGAGACGGCTCGCCCAGACTCTGAGAAACACAACAAAAATGAAACTCATAGTTTTTCACATCGTTAGCTGAGGATCAAAGCTGAAAATTCACTTATCACATGATTAATATATGCATTTCCTTGAATGCTGAAAGATATTAGTTTGCCATAGCATTTTTGAAAAACTTTTTTTATCTTGCGTTGCAGTGGCCTTTGTTTCATGATTGGTCAATGGAAGGTAAACATAGGCTTTGTTTGTATTTCTGATCGCCCAGCCTCCGATGTCCTTAGAAATCACACTGCTAAGAGGGCAGAATGGACTATTCATGCATTCGATGACAGAACTTGGAAGGCACTACATATAAGGGTGTTACCTGTAACTGGTTAATTCTGAGTAAGCCGTAGTGCAACCTAGTAGTTACAAAGTCAGATTTTTGTGATGGGAAACATTTAAGTGACAAAGAGCTAAGACTCCGTCACTCTGAAATTACTTTTAAACACGCATTTCCAAGCATTTTGCGGAAGTTTTTGCTAGGATTTTTCAGGTTTACCAGAAGAGTATTATTTTGTGTGTGTTGTGTCGTTGCAGTCGTGACCAACTCTCTGTGACCCCATGTCCATGGAGTTTTCTTGGCAGGAATACTGGAGTGGCTTGCCAGTTTCTACTCCAGGCGCCTACAGCACCTGGTATTCCCTGGTGGTCTCCCATCCAAGTACCAACCAGGGCCGAGCCTGTTTAGCTTCCAAAATCAGGCGAGATCGGATGTGCTTATGGCATTTAGGCTCTATTATTTTACTACCAACCAACCAACCAATCAATCCATTCCCATTTTGGGAGTTCTACTTGACCTAAAGAGATCTTAAAAAACAGTACACAAGTCTGGCTTGGGACTCATGTCAATCACTTTGATCACGTCTCTCATTTGGTCACTCACCTTTCTACAGTACAAGAAAGAAGGCTCTGGTTTGTCGTTTGGAGTTTGACACTGCTGGGTCAAGCAGGACAGCGGATGTCTTGGAGAACATAACATCCCCAATGCTTCTGAAAGAGAATGTTAGCATTTTCAAACCTTATAATAGTTGTGTTGGCTTTCCGCTGTCTTGCCTCATATTGTGAAGCCCGTTCTTGAGAAGACAAATGATTCCCCCACCCTTTCAGCCTCTGTTTCCTTTCTGAGAGAAGAAATCAAGTCTTTCCCCATTAGCTTTCCTTACTGTCCAGCGTCCACTGTCCAGCTTTCACACTCATACACAGTAATCAAAATGAGTGTGGATGGTCTTTGTTTTGGTCCCTCCAGTGACTCGCCCTTACACTTCAGTGACCTTTCCTAATCCCTTCATTGCCGCTTTCCAAGTTTTAATCTTCTTCTGGTTCCTTGGTTACCACCTCCAAACCATATTGTCCAACTAATATTATTGAACTAATTTAACAAGGTAGTTCTGTCTTGATTTGATCTCGGGCCTACTTGTCCATCTTTTTGACAGTGTCGAGGGGGTATCCATAAAGCTCTCTCCCAGCACTACATTTCAAACAAATCGATTTGTTTCTTGTCAGCTTTCTTCAGTGTCTAGCTTACACACCTATACTTCTCTCTACGCCCAACATCATAAGATGCAGGAAACCTGAAGTCATTTTTCTGGTAAGAGAAAACAACTGAGTCAAGAAAAGAGACTAAACATTCTGGATTTTTTTTAAAAAAAATGGCATGTAAGGGATATTTTTTCTCCCTTCAAATAGTTGATTAGTAGAGATGGGCACGACTCAAGAAAATAATTTTTCGTTTGTCGTTTGTCGTTTAGGGGTCCGTTTTGGTTCGTTTTCGTTTTTCGGGGGGTTTGCACATTTTTTGTTTTCATTTTCGTTACAAAATGAAACAAAAAAACAAAACAAAAATGAAATTTTTTCATTTCGTTAGCATTCTTTTCAATGCCATGTGTCTGCCGTAACAAAAACGAAAAACACGGCAAAATTTTTCGTTTCCTTTCCGTTGTCGTTTTGCTTCTGAAAAATTTTTCGTTTTCATTTTTGTTACGAAACAAAATGAAAAAACGAAAATGGGAACGAAAATTTCGCTGAGTCGAGCCCATCTCTATTGATTAGTGGGGGACTCACAACATAAAGTTTCTGAAAAATAGACAGTTGGAAATAATTCTATAGCACAAGATTTGTGAGGCAGCATACTTCACTCTTCACTCACCTACGTTTCCTGGATCATCACATTTAGGTGGTTCTAAAACTTCCCAAATTAATCCACTTTGCTATGTCTTCATTTAATACTCTTTTGGCCACTGTCTCCTACTGGAAGCAATCTGCGTCTCTGCTCAGACATACCTCAAAGTATCCAGACAGCAGGGGTTGCTACAGAATCCTCCTAATTAGCACACTCTGATGAGAAAAGAAATGTGCCAATTAAGAGATTATCCCTTCCCTGTGATCATCATATGGGTGCATTGAGCCAGTGAGAGCATGGCCTGTCAAAACTGGTTGCATATTCAAGCACATACAGCAAAGAAGGAAATATAACCAAATACCGGTAATCAAGAAATACCTTACTACCTTGAACGTGTTCAGATCTCCAGGCCGGATGAACTGCATCCAAGAGTACTAAAGGAATTGGCTGAATAATTCACAGAACCACTGTCCATTATTTTCTTGAAATCTTGGGAAATGGGTGAGGTGCCAGATGAGTGGAGGAGGGTGGATGTTGTCCCTAGCTTCAAAAATGGGGAAAAGAAGGAAATTGGGAACTGACATCAATCCCAGGAGAAATCCTGGAACAGTTTACTAAGCAGCCATTTTGGAAGAGAGTCAGACACGGCTTAACAACTGAACAACAACACATCAATGACCGTTACTTCCCGTCCCTTTCATTGTGGTTTGCGCTCCCGCTTGGGAACGGCACGAAGAAATCTTACTGCACGTCCATTGCGTGATGACGGGTGTTCATCCTGACCACGCCCTCTGAATTGCGATTTAAGCAGGATGAGTGATTCCTCTCCTGGCCTTGGGAATCTGCTCATCTCACTTCTCGTTCTGAGACGAGAGCCCGTGAATTAAGCCTCATCGCGGAATGAGTGCCAATTGTAGCTCGTTGCTATCTAGTGGCAGGAGTGTGAAGTGACATTCTCCAGTAAAACAAGTCATGCCAGACTAATTTGATCTCTTTCTTTGATAGAATTACAAGCCTGGTGGATGAGGGGAATGCTGTGGATATTGCTTATCTGGACTTTAGTAAGGCCTTCAATAAGGTTCCCCATGGTATTCTTGCTAAGAAGATGGTAGAAAGTGGGATAGATAGTGCTACTGTTAGGTGGATTTGTAATTGGTTGACTGATCACACCCAAAGGGTGATCATAAATGCTCTCTCTTCAGCTTGGAGAGACGTGACCAGTGGGGTGCCCCAGGGTTCTGTTCTGGGTTCAGTGCTGTTCAATATCTTTATTAATAACTTGGAGGGAAGAATAGAGAATATGTTAATTAAATTTGCAGATGATACGTATTTGGTTGGGGAAGGGTCATCTTAAGTAGGTCTACATTCATCCAAGCATATAAACAAGCTTTTGCAAATGCCCCCACAATTGGCTGGGGGTGGGTCGTCCATGAAAATAAACACATCTCATGCATATTTTTGCCTTCTTTTTCACTTTTAATTTCTTTACTGCATTTACGAGCCTGAGCCAGCACTTTTAAAAACTTATTTTATGAAGGACTTTGGCCTATTTGTAAGTAATGGCCAATGTAGTTTAATTGACTAGATCTCATTTCCCCTAATGTTTAATAAAAACTACTTAAAGGCAATCTAAAAATAAAAATGATGTTTATGTTGAGCTTAAAAGGACAGTTAACTATAGGCCATGTCCTTGCCCAGCTCATTGCTTATGGTGCTTTGTTTGAAGACCACATCATAAGAGAATCAAGTAAATAAGAGAGCCATCCTGCAAGGAAACTCTGGTACCAGGGACCCTCAGATAGAATTCATACCTGTTTCCCCCCCCGGGGGGGGGGGAATACTGACATTATATATATAAGTATAGGAGGTGGCAAACAGATCAGGCAGGAGGAAAACATAATAATAAAATAACATGGGGGTGACAATTCCAAGGAAAGAATCACTTTGATAGGGCAAAACTTAAAATTTCCAAGATGGTGGCACAAAGAGAGGCAGAAATCCAAGGTGGAGGATTTCTGTCTGCCAAGATTTCAGCACAACATCCCCATAAGGAATGACTGAAACTAAAGAACAGTCCTCATTGGCTTCCAGATCCTGTGACATAAAATTTATATTGTCCTTCCGATTGGCTGATGAAAGCCTTCCTTCCTTCCTTCCTTCCTTCCTTCCTTCCTTCCTTCCTTCCTTCCTTCCTTCCTTCAACATAAAATTCCCATCTCTGATCTTCATGTGTTCACTTTACTAATATGCAAATATTCCCAGAACAGGGAAGCAATCTTTTTCAACTCTGTTGGCAGCCATGGGAAAAAATGACTACAACAAATGTTGTATTTGATATAATTAGACAAGGGTCCAAAACCCAAAATGGCATCCTGTAAAATTACTTCAAAGTGATTTCTCAAGAGAAATGAATCGTATACCTGTTGAGAAAGTTTCCTTTTCAGCTTAGAAAGGCTCTTGGCTTTTCAATGACATGTTAAAAGGTACAGTGCATGCCTCAACCACTAGATGTCCCTACATGCTGGATGCAGTCCATTCACGATTACAGCGATAAATCAAGGGAAGCAAACCACATGATCATGAGAAGACTGTGTTATTATGGCTCTGGTTATAGATGGGTGACACAGTCTCTCAACTTGGTGCCCCAGGCTAAGGATTGCTAAAGAATTTCATCTTCAATGTTTCTAGTAGGAGCGCTGACCTGGTCTTACCTCCTGAGATAACAGTCATATTAGAACATAAATACCTTTCTCATGGGGCGTGGTGGCTCAGCGGACCAAGGCTCCGAAAAACTTGGCAGCTCGGCAGTTCGAATCCCGGATGCCATGCAGCAGAGCGAGCTCCCGCTGATAACCCCAGCTCCTGCCAACCTAACAGTTCGAAAGCATGTAAATGCAAGTAGATAAATAGGTACCGCCATAAAAAGTGGAAAGGTAAAACAGTGTTTCCTTGCGGCCATGCCGGCCACTTATGTAAATGACAATATAGCATTCAACCAGGCTGGAATTGGACAATTTGCTTAGTGCAACCTTCTTTAAAGAGAGCTTTCCATGTAGATGTGATCCAGACCTGGTGGTTCTATATTATCTCCAAATAAAAAGGTAGGCCTTCTACTGGACCAAGAAGGTCTGGATTAGGCAAACAGCAGGATCTGGTTGGTATGGGGTTTTCCATACGTCATGTAGCTGCCAGAATAGAGCTCAATCAGATGCCAGAAGTGGTCCAAAACACACACTATATTGCCATTTGATTGCACCCTTAGGACACACTTCCTGTTTTTACACAACTCAGGAAGTGGTGCTGGCCCTTATTTTTCTGTTCTGTATCAGACTTGGCAATTGTTAGGAATGTTGAGTGTACAACCTCAGTTTCACTCTTCCAGAAATGCAATTGTCATTTACGGTCAAAACAGTATAATCTCCTATAGCATCCATCTAATGTGGTTACGGTAATGCATTTTTGAGGGGAATCACCTCTAACAAGTCCATTTGGCTCAGGGCATGAAAGGAGCCTGAATTTGGCAAAACTTGTTGTAGCAGAGACAGACCCTAGATATTTTGTACCTGAACTATTGCTGCTGTCAATGTTAATTATGTGTTGCTCAACAGTCCATGCTTTCCTGGTGTTTATCCCTCAATCTCTTTTCCAGATCCATTCTCCTGACCAGCACCACATGGGTTCTGCTTTCTTTCTTGGCAAAATAATTTATGTCCTTTTTTCCCTCTTAGATTGGTTCCCCATCTTGTATATTGGCAGTTATTTTACTCATGAACAATTAACTGCCTTTTTAGCGGCAGTGTCTTCTGCAGAGCAATGTAGTTGAGATACAGTAGGACCCCAGTATCCTCTGGGGGTTGATTCCAAGCCTTCCCGTGGATAATGAAAAACGTGGATAAGAAAGAACACCAAAATGTCCCCAAAACTGCTGTTTTGTGATAGTAACTTGCTTTACAGCTGCTGTTTTGCAACAGTAGCTTACTAGTAATATTTATGATAATCACTGGTTGAGGCATCTGGTTGCAGAGCCAAAGTTTGAGAGTTCAATCCCCCCACTGTGCCTCTTTGATAGAGCGTGGACTCAGTGGTCCACTGAGTCCCTTCCAGCTCTGCATTTCTTATTCTAGGATTATTCTTGATTGGGGGGGGGGGGGTTTTATTTTGTGCTTAATTGCTGCAAAACTGTTGTCTAGCTCAATACACCTGAGATGCCACCGGTCAATAAACTTCAATATAACTCTCATGTTTCGTAGGCCAGCTTCCTAGTTTAAGCCAGCATGGAAATCCTTCAATACCATGTTCCCCCCCACTGTTCTAATGCTTCTTGGAGCTAATGTGGCACCTTGTTTCAGGATGGACCTTGGACTCCCCTCTGGACTTTCTCTCAGAATTGGCTCAAAACACAATGAACATTTGTCCTGCATGTTTATGGTTGCACACGTCAATGAATTGCACAGTGGTTCTTGTGACATTTCTAGATGTCGATCAGTTTTTGCTCCACTTATATTTATTTTTGGTTTTTATGGGTGCCTTGTGGAATTTTGATTTTTGATTACAAAGGCTGCGAGGCATAACATTAAGGACATGGATATATATGTGAAATTCAATTGGCTTATTCTCAATATTATTATACTTCTGTTAAATGTTAAAAACTCAATTACGGAATGGAATAAGCCACCTGGACCTTGTCCCAGCTACTGTATATAACATACATATGGAGGAAATTGCTTATTGATTTGGCTGAGTGTCAACAATCTGCAGCTAGAGAGCCACAAACATATTCTTAATACTAATAGATACCATAAAAAACAACATGCTGTACTTGAATCTTGGCTACAGGGCATCAAGTTTAACTAAAGATCATTTTAAAAGAGAGAGAGAGAGATCATGTACTTTAGAGAAGCATTTAATGAAAAATGTATTGGAAATGGGAACATAATGCATTTAGAGACAATTGTGTATGTTTGTTTTAGAATGCCAACAGTATATTGGATTGCAGACTGATAGCTTAATAAACCAAAGACTTCAGTAAGCAAAGTGCTTTTCTTTGAATGGAAACAGCAAGCTCAAAAGAAAGTTTTCCAGAACATAATTCAATATAATAACCTTTGCTGCACGAAACTCTTTGTTGTATGTTTCCAAAGCCTAGATAATTTTGATAAATACTCCTAAACAGCTTGTTAATATTTTAGCTGTGTGCATGATCAACAGGGTTAAAAGCCCAGACAGGGCCAAATTTTTATCAGTTCCAAACTCCTAAATCTGCGGACAAATTAGCCTTGAGGCTCCAGAACCGGTTCTGGTTCTGCCACACATCCAACCTCTCCCCCTGTTGCTGCTATTATTCTTATTGGGCACTAGACTAGAGATGGGCATGACTTGGTGAAATTTTCATTTCCGTTTTTGTTTTTCGTTTTCGTTACGCAACGAACCAAAAAACAAAAATTGGCTCCAAAATGGAACGAAAACGGAAACGAAAGGACTAATTTTGAGCCAATTTTCATTTTTCGTTATGGCAAAAGCATTTAATGGCACTAAATGGGGAAAAATGAAAAATTTTTCATTTTCGTTTTCGTTACAAAACAAAACGAAAATCAAAAATTTTGAAAATTAGCTCGCGAAAACGGAAACGAGCCGAAACGGACCCCTAAATGAAAAACAAAAAACGAAAAACCATTTTTCCTGAGTCGTGCCCATCTCTACTACAGACCACTCAAAATGGTGGAAGTAGCAGTACTGCATATACATAGGACAAGCTTTCAGCTAGAGTCCCCATAAATACCACTGATGGTTGCCAATTTTCTTTTCTTTTTTTAAATAACACCCGCCTTTCTTTCAGGAATGTGTTGTGGTTGGTTCTCTTCACTAGATCGCAACCACAACTTCTGTAATATATGACAGGCTCAAGACCCTTTTCAATCATACCTTGTCAGATGGCGCTCACGCCTAGTATACTAAGCCTGCCAAGCACTTATTTAATGCTTTGAATACAGATCCATTCCTAGCCTAACTTAGTCAAAGTAGCGGTGGTTTGGTATATATGTTCAGTCTGCTCACATGAGTGGGACCCACAGGTCACCTTGCTTCAGACAAACCTCATATACAGTGTCTTCTCTGCTTCATCTCCACATCCCCAGCTTGATATCCTGATGATTTAGTTCTCACCTTCCTCATCTGGTTTCCATTCCATATGCTTCCGGATCTTTAACTCTACGTCTCTGGTTTGTAGGACCACTGACCGCAAAGCAGAGAAAGCTCTATTCTTTACTTTGCCTGTTTGACCACAACAATGGTGTCATCGCCAGTGACAAAGACGGTTACTTCATGTCCATTCTCGTCCCGGGAGGAAGTTCATTGCATGTTGATGTCAGTCACGGTCACGTGGTCTTCTTCCAGTTCTATCCCTGTTCCCGTGTACGCACGGGCGTAATGGATGATACCTGCATGACTGTTACCCACGTCCTCGTTCCGTGATGAGATGTGAAATTCCATGCCTTTGTTGTCCATTTTTTTTGGCCCGACCTTCCATTTTTCTGTGTTTCGATTCTCTGAAGCCTTGCCTTCAATGCGTTACGGAGCTAAGTTTGAGGCATTTGTCCTTTAATCTCTCTGCACTGTGTTGCTGATTCCATAGGGAATGTACTGGCAAATGGCAGTTCGTACTCCTGCCACTAGATGGAGAATGGCACGTTGCGTAACGATCCTTACCTCACAGGCACTCATCTCAGAACGAGAAGCATGACGAGCAGATTCCCGAGGCCAGGGAGGGGAATCTCTCATCCAGCTTAGATCGCAGTTCAGGGGGCATGGTTGGGACAAACTCCTCTCATCCCGCAATGGACGCATGGTTAGATTACATCGTACCGGTCCCAAGTGGGATTGCGAACAGCGATGAGATAGATGTGAAGTATCAGCCAAAGAATGGTGATTGGTAGAGATGGACAAAAAACTCTGATCTGGCAATTCGTGCTGGTTCAGTGGGTGGCAGAACAGGTGTGCTGTGGTTCAGCATCTCATTCAGAAGCAGCACTCCGAGTTCTCTGCTCTATCTCCTCCAGGAGTTTCCACTAGAGACGGGCAGAGGACCAAACCACAGATTACCTGTTCAGCCATCTGCTAAACCGATATGAACAGCTGAATCAGCTGTTCATCCCACCTCTCGTGATCAGAGCATGTATGTTTAATTTACTTCTGCCAGCAGCGCAGATATCAGTATCCCAGGGAACACCCGCATAGATGTTGGTGCTGAAAACATATAATGAAAATATCAGCTCAGAATTCCCCACCTAAGTTTAATAATTGAACATCTTACTCCATTTTCTATTAAAAGGAAAACATATTCTTTACAGGTTCAAATTAGTAACTGGTATCTCTGGTCTTTTTTCAAGTGCATATCTTGAAGCCTGTGGCTAATGCATTTCTCTCTCCATGCTTTTGGCTGTTGCTTTAGAATTTCCTCTGTGCCCATTTCTCACAGGATCTAGTGGGGATAGCATTTCCTTCTATGCCCTTCTACTTTACAGTGGGCGTTTGTGAGGAAGGTACCAAGAGATTCAACGGAAGGGGCAAAACATAGGAAATCTTTATAGAAATAAGCTTTGGAATCCTCTGCTTTAATTTAGGAGCCAACGACCAGAGGCCTTAGGAAATGATGTGGGGCTTTTGCTCCCTTGTGTGACATTTGCCGACTCTAATTAACAGGATTGGTGTGGAATAACGGTCTTAAATGTAGAGGAATTCAAAGTGCAGTTCTGTGAATCTATAAGACATGAATCTGGGAGTTAAGACCCACTGAGCAGAGGGGCATTTTTCCTTTTCCGTAAACATACATAAAGTTGTGCTGTCAAGTGCCAAATGACACATTTGTTTTATCTGCTGCATTTATGTTCCTCTTACATATAATTACTGACTCCTTAAGTGGCTCAATCAGGTGACATGTAGAAACGCTTTCAAAACGCCTTAGGGAGGATCACTCAAATGTCTATCCAGCTTGCCTGTTATTGTTTACAAAGAGTTAGTATGGTTAATGTGGATAGAACTGGTCACATCTCCCAAGTCCTGGCTCACCAGTACTGGTTACTGGTTTGTGTCTGCATCAAGTTCAAGGTATTGATACTCACCTATAAAGGCTTTCAGGGTTTGGAACTATATTACTGGTTGGAGTGTCTCTTCCCAAGGGCATCCTCACATATCATCCCATCATCTCAGCCGATGTCCCTCTACATGGCTATACTGAAGAAGGATCTTCTTTACAGTGGAAGCATCTCTCTGGAAACACCTCACAGATGAGCAAACCCTGGCTATGCCAGCTCCAGTTTCACCCAGACTTCTATTATTTTGAGGTTGGTCAATTGAGAATCCAAGTTGTTGTTGAGGGGGTGGGTGGGGTGGGGGGGCATTTTCTAGCCTGCATAACTAAATTCTATATCTCCCAGAAGGACTATGGAACAGCATATGAGCAGGACATGTTTGTATATTTTATGCTATTATTTTGAGATATTTGATACTTTATATGAACACTACCCAGAATGATGTAGTATATAATATGGGTCTAAATAGGATCTGAGTCAATCTAAACTACTTTGGATAAATTCAGGAATGTAGATACTAAAATAAATTGGCATACTGAAGTTCTGCAGATCAGTGCAATTGAAGGAAAGCTCAAAGGGAGAGGAGTTGGGCACTGCAAATTGCCCGTTCTTGCCTGGACGATTCGAAGAGAATTCCTGTCATAGTGTTTGCAAAAGGGGAGAGTGTGATGTCACTGAAGCCACACATTCAATTTCCAAATGGAAAACTTGAGGGAGGAGGGTTTTTTTTCTTCAAATGTTAGCAGCAGATTTTTGAAAAAGTTGATTACAGTATCTTGGTAAGTCTGAGTCTTGTTTTTGGTCACTTCATTACCAACCCTTTTGTTTTCTTCATCTGAGCAGCTTCGTTCCTTGGCATGCACCTTCTGCAAGATAGCCAGGGCTGAATGTTCTCCCCAGTGAATCAGTGTGCATGCATGCGTGCATGTGTGTGTGTGTGTGTGTGTGTGTGTGTGTGTTGAGAGTTTGTGAAGGAACTCCTTTCTAGGTTTCATTGGTTAAAATGGGCCTACTCTGTTTATAACTTAATGTGTTAAAGCAGGCCTATTGTTGTTTGATTCACCACCACCACACAAATACTGATTCATTGGATCTGCTTACTACACCAAACAAACAAGATTTTATTCTTAGTATGTGGGCTCTGGATGACAGATCTGATTTTCATTGGGTTTCCCACATTTTCTTTCAAATGTTGGGCTATCTATCTATCTATCTATCTATCTATCTATCTATCTATCTATCTATCTATCTATCTATCTATCTATCTATCTATCTATCTATCTATCTATCTATCTATCTATCT
>JAHTLZ010000327.1:16040262-16059823 GCA_023846285.1 Phrynocephalus versicolor
AGAAGAAGAAGAAGAAGAAGAAGAAGAAGAAGAAGAAGAAGAAGAAATTATTCCCTCACAACCCTATGCTGGGGCTGCACAGACTTTTCATCCAAACCTCACAACTTTCTTTCATTCTTTGAACATATGACTGGAATCTGTACTCAGGATATCAAAATTAACTTTCTTATTTTGGAAGCTAAGCAGGGTTGGCCCTGGTTAGTATTTGGATGGGAGACCAGCAGGGAACACCAGGTGCTGTAGGCGCCTGGAGTAGGACGTGCAAACCACTCCAGTATTCCTGCCAAGAAAACTCCATGGACATGGGGTCACGAAGAGTCGGTCACGACTGTAACGACACAACACACACACATGGTTTCATTGCTTCCAGCTTTTCATGGTTATTAACTTCTCAGAACATGACAATGGAACAAGTACTGTTATATAAGAAACAAAACATGTCCTCCTCAGAGTTGAATACACCAAACAGAAGGACACTGTGTTAAAGCCCTCCAGTTCAGCCTGGACAGGATAAAGAGAGAATTTTGTTTGATTCACCTTGCAGTGGGAGAAAGTTCACTGAGTAATCCATGTTAAAAAAAAATGTGTATTTCAAAAAACTGTGCATGAATTGTTTGCAGCCTTTCTTGTAGACCAAGCAAACAAGCCACAAATGGAGGTAAAACTGGGATGGAACAGACACGGCAGAGCCAAAAGCAAACATTACTGCTTCTGAGCAATGAATTGACCCAGAAATTCTCTCACTGAATTCAAGCAACCGCTAGTCAGTGCATTTTGGGAGAAAGTTCATGACTGTGTGTGCTTAGCAAATCTAATCCTGCCCTTGATAGAAACGAAACAAAACACCAATTTCCAGTTTTACATTCCATTTTCCTTTCAGCTGACAGAGGCTATGACAAGAGAATGAACAATTCTTCTCCTTGACTACTGATGGTTCTGGCCTATCATTTGTAAGAACTTTCTAACTTAACGTTTGCTTTTTCTCTCTGCTCTTTGCTAAGCTCCTGCCAGCTCTTTTAGACTGTAATCCTGAGGACACTGGCTATCTCGAACACTTCTAGGCTGCTCTGGAAGACACTTTTCGTTGAAGATTAGGATAGATGTGCTTCTGATAAGTCCATTTGAATTTCTCGCTGAACAAAATGAGCAATAGGGTCACTGGAATTAATGGTGATAAATGAGGTGACTGAGGGCACAATGGAATTATAGAATCCTGGACCTGGAAGGGGGCCATGGAATTCGAGCTCCTGATGAAGAAGGAGATATATAGCTGAAACATCTATGACATTTAGTGACATTTAATGTAGGAGGCTGGAAGGATTTGAGATGTGGATGTATAGATGAATTCTGAATATACCTTGGACAACCAGAGTCACTAATGTGGCCATATTAAAGCATATGAATAAAAAGCTAGAAATGTTCAATACCATAAACAGAACAAAATTACAATATTTCAGTCAAACAATGTGCAATAGCAAATAGCATCTGCTATAGCTTTTCTTCAAGGTCTGCTAACCTCTGGTTCTGGGACTGCCTCTCAAACCCATATCACCATCTGGCTGTATTCTTCTTCTGGAAGTTTACGGAAAGAAGGATATGACTCAGTTACATGTTCTTTTCATTTTGGAGAATGTTCTGGGCACTGGGGTAGAGGAAAGCCATGTATTATATTTTCTTGAAAGCTGAATATATTCCTGCAGGAGTTTCATACATCTGTTTTTCCCCCCACTTCCAAACCAATGTTATCCTGAGTGTATAAGATCAGAGAGAACTTAAGAAGGATGCTGCTTGATCTGGCAAGGCTCATCTAGTCCTGCTTCTTGTATCCACAGTGGCCCCACCAGATGCTTCTCATTGCTCATAAGATAACTAGAAATCTGTCTCCTGATGCCACTTGGATGTGTTGGGACCTGGTGTTTGCTCTTGGCCTTACTTAAAAGAACTGAACAGATAAAACACAGAACGGCATTTTTAGTTTTCAAGGTTAGGTTCTTGCAGCTACCTTTGTTTCAGAATCGACCGGAGGGATTCTTTGCCTTACCTAAGGGTGTAGATCCTTGTACAAGGATGAAATGAAAACCCACAATTTAAGAGAGGAAGAGAGAGAGAGGGGGGGGAGAGAGAGGGAGGGAGGGAGAGAAGACCACCACCACCACCACCATAGAACTACAGAACTGGAAGATATCCAATGAATGACAGAGTGCAACCTCTTCAAGGAGGCCCAATTGGGAATAGACTCTCCATGACTAGCTCTGGAGCTAGGTACCTAAACCACCAAGTCATCCATCATCATCATTATTTTAATCATCACGTGGCATGCTCTGTCTCCTCTTTGAGGAGGAAAATTCACCCAGGCCCCTCACAGCTATCTTCACATTTAGCATGCCGCTGGAGGGTCATTTAAGGATTAGAAGCATGTGCAAATTAAAAACCAGTTCTTCTAAAACAACCAGCCCGTTGCAGTGTACTTGCTGTGTGTGCAGAATTTGCACAGAGCTGGTCTGTATAAATCAGAGGGAATTACTTTTTCCTTCACTCTTCCCTTCAGGTTTATGGGCCTTGAAAACGGCTGGGAGATGCTTCTATAAGAACCACATCTTTGCACCTATTTTCTGTATACAGTGGACCATTGTATAACAAACAGTTTGTATAACATAAAATCTGTACAACATAAAAAAATTCCGGAGATAGGGGAAATTTCCTTAACAGAATCGCATATGGGGAGAATCCGTACAACATAAAATGGGTTAAAGTGGGTTAAATGCCCACAGGAAACACGGCTGTGTAGCTATTCTGCTGGCAAAAAGGGATCCCCCCTTACTGAGATTCTCCCGCAAAAAATATCAAGACAATAACCAAGAGAAAATTCCTTGTCAAAATATCTTGTTGAATCATTCAAGTCTGCCTTAAGAAGAGGGGTCTGGTCAGTATAGCTTCAAAAGCCTAATTTATACAAAGTGGCTTATCTATGCTACTGATGATAATTTCTGTCCCATTGCCTAGCTTTCTTTGTCATGAACGCCTCTTCATTACATTAACTGAATCGCATTAGCAAAACTACCATTGGAATTTAATTCTGCTCTCAGTGAGTCTTGTGTTTCAATTAGTTTAAGGGTTGTTTGCTTTTTTTTTTTTAAATGGCCAAAGGGGAATCAACCATCGCTTCTTTAAACATCTTCATGGATACTTGGGAAAAGCTGTTTCAATGCTGAATCCTGTTTTATAGTTCTCTTTTTGAAGGAATGACAATGAACTGTTGGGACTGGAAGTTTGTCTAGTTCAAACCAGGGTTGGGGTTAGGGCTAGAGATCTTCAAGAATTAAAGGTCTTGAAGTATTGTTTGTGTGTGTGCAAATATAAAGATATATTACATGGGGGATATGGCATTGATTTATTCTCATTTGCACCTGAGGGTATGGCAAGAAGTATTGGGTGGAAACTCATCACAGGGAGAGCCAACATAAATAAGGAGAAATTTCCTGATCGTGACAGCAATTAAACAGTGGAACAGCTGCCTTCCAATGTTGTGGGTCCCCTATCAGGGTGCTTTTACACGACCCCTAAAATCTGAGGCATAGGGCTCCCAGATGCGGAGCTTAAAATTGTTTTCCCATCAGCTGTGCACTTTAAAAAAATTAAGTATGACCACGCCCACCTAAGCATGCCCCAGCGCATTTTAAAAGTACCTGGTTTCCGGAGGTAAAAAAAATTCTGATGCGGATTGTAAAGCAGTGAGTGCCGGGCTCTCCTCACCTTCTGTTTGGTTTTTTTGCCCCCCTCCGCCCCTTTAAGAGACTGGAATGCTTCCGGGGCTGCTCCCACCAGCAGACTGAGGTGAGCCTGCATTCTTTTCTCCCTTTTTTTCTCACTCCCCTCACCGCAGACAGGAGCAATGGCATGTGGAAGGGTGGGAATACAGCTAGAGGAGCAAACCCCCACAATCTCTGGTCTGAATTTAAGTTGCCAGTGGATCTTTGAGGTCATGTAAAAGTGCCCTCACTGAACGTTTTCAAGAATAGATTGTACAGCCATCTGTCCCGGAAGGTATGAGGTCCCCACCTTGGGCAGAGAGTTGGACTATAATACCTCCAAGATCCCTTCCAACCCTATGCTGGATCTATGATTCCATGATTTATGAATAGAGATGGGCACGAAATGAACAATTTTTCATTTTCGGTTTTCTTTTTTCATTTTGTTACATAACGAAACAACAAACGCATTTTGTCTCTAAAATAAAACGAAACAAACAGAAACACTGGAAATTTTGTTGTGCATTTCATTTTCATTACGGCTATACAGTGAATTGCTTTAAATGCTAAAAAAAATCACAAAAAATCAAATAAATGGTAATGAAACGGTAACGAAACGAACGAAAACAAAAATGATTTTTTTTGTAAAAAATTCATGAAAAATGGAAACGAACTGAAACAGATCCTCTAAATGACAAACGACAAACGAAACACCTTTTTTTATTCGTGCCCATCTCTATTTATGAATCATGCAGCCTGTCACCACTTATCATCTACAGATTGACCAGTCAGTCTAGTCATCAAATTGCAGCCTTCTTTCTGATAATTAGTTGTATTATATTCCTTTTTTAAGAATAAAAAAATTATATCTACATTTCCATGTACAATATGCAATTTTTACGTGGCTCTCATTTTTGGTGATGCCAACATGACCACTATAGATTGCACTAACCTCATAATGGACAAAACAAGGTGTGTTGTTATATGCATGCAACTAACCCAGATAGTGTGTAGATGTGTGGTGTTTCAGTAGCCATGATTTATAGGAACCATAACATTCATATTCTTTCCAGCCAGAATTTAGAGGAAATTTTGGAGCCCTCGCTGCCATACATGTTGTAATTTCATGTTAAACAATTGTACATATTCCCACTGACAGGTGCTGGTGGGAGTGAATTAGAAGCGAGCTAAACCATCCTCCTTGGAAAATCCTTGCCATCAAACCTTTGATTTTCACAAATGCTTTTCCATCTCATTAATCTAGGCCGATTATGTTCATGCGGAGTTGCTCACGTGTATAAACATTTTAACGCACAACTCATAAAATGTTCTGCACCATATGCTCTTTGGATCAAAAGCAGGATATGAGTTCAATCATTTCTAATAAGGCTAACGATCGCAGGATTGTGTCCAGTGCCAGAAACATAAGGCATATGTTCTGCTGCTGGCATTGGCCAACTTGCTGAAATAAAAGATGAGCATCACTGAGGGTACCATTTATACTCAATATGTGACTTCCCTCAGTGTTGATTCTGGAAAGTGTAATTGAATCTGTTTACAAACTAACCCATTCATGTCAATGCGGAGTGAGAGGTTACCCTGTGTTTAGTGCAGCAGGAAGGGAGCATCTCTCATACTTACTTGTTCAAGTACTGTTCTAAGGGCCATCCTCACTGTTATGTACAGTAGAAGGAGGCAGTTACTCCAGGCAACAGAACAAGAGAAGTGGCAGCAAGCTGTGAGGACATTTAAGCATATTAAACATTTCATTGTGCACAGAAAATCTTGGGTTTTGCAAATAAATTAATCAGTCAATCATATGGGTTATTTTCACCCAATCGCAAGAAACACAGACCCCCCCCCTTTAATATGGCTGAGGAATAAAGTGCTGGTCTTTTCACTCTTATCTGAAAACAAAGAATCTTGCAACATCATTTTTGATGGGGTGTCTCAAACTGTCAAAACACTGCTATTCAGCAAGGACAAGAACATTTGCAGCCGTTCATTACATCCTTCCTCCAGTATGTGTGCATATAGTTGTCAAGAGTCTTTTTAAGGGCTGAAATTTTACTTTGATGCTAATTGCAGGCACTTTAGAGCAGTTAGAGCTAAGGCTGACAGGTCTTGGGAATTGTTTAAAAAACAACAACGATCTGCTTGTCTAGCTCTCCACCAGACGAGAGAAATGTCAGGCTAATCCACTTGACCATTGACCTGTGAGGTCCTGCGAGGTTCTCTTTTGCCATCGATGGTTTCACCCTCCATGGTGTGTCACATAGGTGTGAAAGTCCAGAGAGAGATTTCCAGGGTGTTGGATTTTGGTGTCACCAGTGTGCAGATGACACCCCAACTGTATATCTCCCTTGCAGTTAAATCTGAAGAAGTGGTCTTAGTCCTAAATCAGGGTCTGTTTTTGTTTTGTTTTTTAATTGGTATGGCATAACATCATCCCTTGACGGTCCTATAAGGCTTCAACACTGCCAGCATTCAAGAAGATCTAAACTAGAAGTTAGCTGCCTAGATGCCCTAAGCACATTCGATCTTGCCCGATTTCGGAAGCTAAGCTGGGTCGGCCCTGGTTAGTACTTGGATGGGTCACCACCAGGGAATACCAGGTGCTGTAGGCACCTGGAGTAGGAACTGGCAAACCACTCCAGTATTCCTGCCAAGAAAACTCCATGGACATGGGGTCACGAAGAGTCGGTCACAACTGTAACGACACAACCCACACAAACTAGAAGTTGTAGTCAGCTAATTGACTGCAGTCTGCTTGATGAACGATAGACTCCTATGCATATCTACTCAGAAATAAATCTATTGATATTAGAGAGATTTGCCACTAGGTAAGCAAGCCACAGGGATAGTAATCAGTCAGCATACATGTATATATATGAGAAAAATGTGCTCAACAGACTCTGCTTTCCACCACCACTAAATACAACTAACCAACAGAAAGATAATGAATGATTGATTATACAACAAAGAGAATCTCAGCTTGGCCCTTTTCATCTGAAACATTTGTTAGAAAAGGCAACCCATTTTATAATATAATCATTCAATTCTCTCTCTCTCTCTCTCTCTCTCTCTCTCTCTCAATATAGGAGCCTACGAATCCACTAGCCTATGTGACTGGAGTTCAGAGGTGTATTTGAACTCACCCAATTTGTTCATCTGCAGCTCAGTGCACAATGGCATCACATTCAGGAATAAATAAAACATAACCGTAAATAAAACATAAGATTTAGATGAGCTGAAATCTGTCGCTTTGGCTCACTATATTTTGACTTGCTTCAACCTGTCCTTACGCTTCCAGTTTACCAAGTGGTATCCTTTAACAACGAGCCAGTACGATTTTATTTTATCTTTTTCCATACCATATTATGATTCTCTTCCATTATTACAGACTCCTTTCGTATTTCTTCCAATTAATTGAACAGTCATTTCAAAAACCATGCTTTTCATTCAAAGAGTAAACATTAATCAAGGCACATTCTTCTCCTCCCATTACACCTTGTAACATTATATGTTTACCTCTGTCATCTTTTATTTCATTTTATCCAAATTTAAATCCACATTTCTTAGGGGAACAAATGGCTGCAGCTCCTCTTTATCTAGAATTTCCATAAGCCTTCTCATAGCTGTTGTCAACCCAAGTTCATTTAAGTTTGTGAGGATTCCAGATTAATTTAAGTTCATGTATACCTTCTTTTCTTTGAATAGTTTCTTGTAAAAATACTAGATCCACTTTGTGTTTGAAATCAGCACCTGTATTCTTTATTTTTTTTAATAACACTTCCCAGACTTTTAACCTATCTGCTGGATAGCTTACTGGTTTTTTGGCACCTGGCTCTGGAACCAGAGGTTGGGAGTTGAATTCCCTACTATCCCTGCTGTGAATAGAGCCTGTCTGTGTGGCCTTGGCCAAGCGGCACTGTCCCAACCTCTTTCCAGAAGATGGGAACGGCAAATCACTTGTGGGTATTGTCTACCTGGCAAACCCTGAAAAGGGTAGCCACAGGTCAGAATTGGCTTGACAGCACCTGGACATAATTAGATATCACCATTAGAGAGGGGCACAAAACGAACAATTTTTCGTTTCCGTTTTCATTTTTTTGTTTCGTTATGGAACAAAACGACAAACGAATTTTGTCTCTAAAATGAAACGAAACGAACAGAAACACCAGAAATTTTGTCGTGCGTTTCGTTTCCGTTACTGCAATACAAGTGAATTGCTTAAAATCCTAAAAAATCACAAAAAATGAAATAAATGGTAATGAAATGGTAACGAAACGAATGAGAATGAAAATGAATTTTTTGCAAAAAATCACGAAAAACGGAAACAAACCGAAACGGACCCTCCAAACGACAAACGAAATGCCTTTTTGTTTATTCGTGCCCATCTCTAATCACCATATCTCCATTCTGGTCTTGTAATGTGAAACTCCTCCCTGCATACAAACAAAACCTCAAGCACCTCATTCCTAATTAATTTGACTCCTCTTCCTTCTAATCCTTCACTCTAACATAAAACTATATCTTCTTCTTTGATTCACTGGAGTTCCAGTACCCAAATCACAGTCTAAACCATTGGTTCTCAACTTGGGGGTCCCCAGATGTTCCTGGACTGCAACTCCCAGAAGTCTTCATCACTAGTTGAGCTGGCCAGGATTTCTGGGAGTTGCAGTCCAGGAACATCTGGGGACCCACAGGTTGAGAACCACTGGCCTAAACCAAACACAACGGAGGGTAAGATTGTATTGTTACAGAGGTTCATTTGTATAGCCTCTTCGGCTTCAACATGGCCTGGCCCTATCATTTGTTAGGGGGAAGCAACTGCCCTAGTAGCAGATGCTGCTCATAGTCATGGTACTACTCGGGGAGATGAATACTTAGCCGTTCACCTTTGTTGGAGGGCAGAACTTTGTGAGCCACAAGGCCGGCTTTCATTGTTCCAAATTGGTCTGGCAGAGGTCATATCCGACTGAAACATTTTCCTCCTATTAGCACGTCCTTTCCAATCTAGTCTGCTTTTGTACGTGCAACTGAAGATTGTGTCATTTAACCTTTGGCTCAGTCAGCAAACCATTTGACCGTGTTTGTAAAGCAGAACAAAATGTTTCCTTCCTTCCTTCCTTCCTTCCTTCCTTCCCAACATTAATGTAGTGTACTACTTTGGATGGTCTACAATATGATTAAAACAAGATAAGCATGAATAAAATCAAACAATAAGCAACACACAAACAAGAAACTCTAAGGTACATAAATTACAAGGTGAAATGTGGCACGAGGCGTATTAGCAAACAGAGCAGCAGAGAAACACATCGGACTGGGTAGCCAAACAAAGACTTCTCTGTGAAGCAGTGTTTTCAAAATCCCTTTTGAATGTTGAGAGTAGAGATGGGCACGAACCAAAACAAATGGCATTTCGTTTGTTTTTTGTCATTTGGAGGGTCTGTTTTGGTTTGTTTCCATTTTTTGCAATTTTTTGCAAAAAATTGTTTTCGTTTTTGTTCATTTCATTACCATTTCATTACCATTTATTTCTTTTTTGTGTTTTTAGGATTTTAAGTAATTCACTCATATTGCAGTAACGGAAACGAAACGCACAACAAAATTTCCGGTGTTTCTGTTCGTTTCGTTTCATTTTAGAGACAAAATTCGTTTGTCATTTCGTTACATAACAAAATGAAAAAACAAAAATGGAAACAAAAAATTGTTCATTTCGTGCCCATCTGTAGTTGAGAGGGAAGGAGCCAAGCAACAGTGGATTTCAAAGTGTTGGTGCCACTGCAAATAAAATAAAATAAAGCCCTCCAAACCCTGTCAGGGTGGCAATCCAGAAAGTCATGACCTGGGAGGACCTAGTGGGTGGGTAGATAATCTGGGGGAAAGACTCTTCAACAGGTAATGCTGGAATTCTCTAGCATGTAATTCTAAAGGAGAAAACAAGGGTAAAATGTAGGAATTGGGCAAAAATTGTGTTTAAAATCCATCATTTTACTGACAGATATATAAGATGCTATTAAGCAAAGAGATTACAGGCTTTGAAATGTTATTGACTGAGAGAGTTATGAGAGTCCTAGTTTTAAAAAGTCAAGTTTCCAAGTTCTAAAAAGTCTGTTGTATGTGACAAACACATATAAAAACTGAAACTTTTAAGTTTGAACCTTTAGTGTTTGGTCTAGCAAGCTCACTGTCATCAAAGATTCTTGTCGCAAAGTCAGTGACTCCCTGGCTTTGCAATCACACACAGAATGAGAAGGAAGAGCTATTATGGGCTATGAAGTGCCAAAATCTTTGCGGTGTCCCTGAAACAAAATGAATGTGGCATGTAGCAGGCGCGAGTGTTGCAGCCAAGGTCTTTTAATTACTGTGTGGGCGAGAAAAATGTTTTCCTGTTTCCAGAGTGCTTCTCTCTCTCTCTCTCTCTCTCTGTTTGTGTGTGTGTGTTAAACATTTGCTATTCTGCCCCTGGGAATTTAAACAAGCAGACAGACCACAATGCCGAAAGGACAGGATGGTGTCTTCCTTTTTTGCAGTGATGGAAGATCTTTTCAGCAGCAACAACAAAAATGTCCCCCACCAAAAAAAAAAAAAAACATTGCTGTAAAGTGTGTGTGTGTGTGTGTGTGTGTGTGTGTGTGTGTGTTTACAGTGGTACCTTGTATAAAGGAATTAATTCGTTCCAAATGAAATTATTTTAAGCAAATTTTCCTTTATACAAATTTCCCATAGGAATGCATTGAAAACAGAGTGAGCCCATTTTATGTTGTGCAGATTCGCCCCATAGGTGATTATGTTAAGCAAATTTCCCCTATCTCTGGAATTTTTTATGTTGTACAAATTTTATGTTATGCAAACCGTTTGTAATACAAGGGTCCACTGTATACACACAGAGAGAGGGGGGGAGAGGGAGGGAGGGAGAGAGGCAGAGAGGCAGAGGAAGGGAGTCTTAATAATTGCTTCATTTTAAAGCAATGTCTAAGTTGTTCATCAGCTTGAGACAACTGTCTAAAAAAAGGAGGGAGAGAGGGGGAGACCGGCTGATATTTTTATAATAAACTCCTGACTTGAAAGGCAGGATTTTGTCTAATAATGATGGTAATTTCGAGAACTCATGGTTTCCACTTGTCATCAGATGATCAAACATTAATTAATCTTTCATGGTTTTTTTTCTATATGATCAAACCCCCCAAAAACCAGAGTGGCACAGACAAGTCACTGTTTCTTTTCCTCTAATGAGAAACTTGTGCACTACGCTCTTACGTCTATTCTAAACTAACTGCTGTTGAACGCATCAGGACTTGTAGGTTAAACTGGGACTTACCTACCTACTGAAAAGTAAAGACCATCTGATGGTTCTTGCTCTAAGGATATAGAAAACAGGATTGCAGTTATACCCTCAGGTAAGAGACTGCCAGATGTGAGTAGAATTGCCTTTGCCGCGTGGTATGGCATAAAACTGTGTGTTCAAACAAGTTGATGCTAACAGACTGGTAGAAGACTTTGGAGCTCTGAGCCATTTGTGAGATGCACACTCGCCAACCTAGACCTGAGGCATTTTCCCCAGCCTTACCAAAACTGTTTTGTCATTCATGGAAGCCTGTCCGAATAAGGCTCCTCTAGAGTGAGTGTTCCCAATCCTGTTTTAAAAAGGCAGGCGAGAATTTATTTTTAATAGGAAAATAGCAAAGGGCTGTTGGGTACATTAAGTGTGTCAATCCTTGGCTGAAGGAACTGCACCAAGTGAAGAGACTGTAGGCAGGTGCAGCGGAGGTCTGAGCTCAATGCAGTTCAGTTTTTGAGTAGAGATGGGCATGACTCAGCAAAATTTTCGTTTTCATTTTTGTTTTTTTGTTTTGTTTCATAACGAAAATGAAAACGAAAAATTTTTCAGAAGCAAAACGACAACGGAAACGAAACGAAAAATTTTGCTGTATTTTTCGTTTTCGTTACGGTGGACACATTACATTGAAAAGAATGCTAACTAAACAGAAAAATTTCATTTTTGTTTTGTTTTTTGTTTTGTTTCGTAACGAAAACAAAAACAAAAAATGTGCAAAAAACCTCAAAAAATGAAAAAGAATCGAAACAGACCCCTAAACGACAAACGACAAACGAAAAATTATTTTTTTGAGTCGTGCCCATCTCTATTTTTGAGTGTTGTGACAGGACAACACTGTCTGTTGCTTCAAGCACAGCTGCCTTGTCCTATTCATGAGGAAGGGGCATAGCTTTGCCACCTTGTTGGAGTGGTCCAGCTACCAGATCCTCCCATTCTTCATGGGTCTTGTTGTCAGTGGTAGAAGCAGACTAGCATTCTTCACCATTGGTGTTGAGAAAAACAAGAAGACTTTGCAAAACATTCCGAAAAAAAAAAAGTCAAACAGGAGAAAACAAGATCACATATTTGCCCCTCCTCGGCTCATTTATCACACCTGTCTCAGCCCAAAGTGCTACAACCGCGTGGCAACTCACCCCCTCATAGACCCGAGAATCACCCATGCCTTGGCATAATAAGATGGTTTAAAATAAAAATAAGCATGGCCCAGGTCTCCCTGGCAACAGGAGATGTGGAATGAATTCTTCTTGCAGGCTGGCAGGCAGCTGATCTGTCACAAGATTTCAGTTTAGCACTCTGCAGTAGTTCATCTCTCGCCACACTCCCTGACAGAAGAAGATGCAGAGTTAAAGTGGGTGGGAGAGAGAAATCAATAATGGGCCTGCTTGATTTAAACAAATCCAAGGACAGTTTGGCTGGGGGTGTGGGGGGCTGGGCACTACCCAAACTTGACGCAAAAAAAGAGAGAGAAGAATACGCAAAACTGTGCAAATTATAAGTCCCCATGGAGGTTTTGAAAGCCCCATATCAGCTTTTGTCTCCAAGGCAACTCTATTACTTAGAGGTGGGTGGAAGACAAGATTCTGTCTTGATATAACTGGTGTGAATAATAGCAGCAGATAGGCAAGCGTGTCCCCACAATGGCGGCAATGAAATGTGCGTTTGTTGTCCCTTTTCCTGTCCAGACTTGGATGTTAGAAATCCGCGAGCCCGTATTCACTCAAGCGACAGTTGCTACCAGTGGGAACCTAAGCTTTCCTGCCACCTGATGGTTCATTCACCCATCCTGCTTGCTCCTAGGAAATCACCCATAGTTTCAGATTAGACATGGTGACAAACTGCCACAAATCTCCCGCCTGAAATCGTTCATTAATACGTGGTGTGTGTGTGTGTGTGTGTGTGTGTGTGTGTGTGTGTAGACAGCTATGAGCTGTTTTTACATTCTTCTTCAACGACAAATAAAAAGGGGAAATATTCACCCCTCCTCCTCCTCCTCCTCCTCCTCTTCTTCTTCTTCTCCTCCTCCTCCTCCCCCCCTCCTCCTCTGGACCTGACAAATATGAAGGGGCCAATATTTAATGAATCATCAATATGTGTTGAATATCACAATTCTTTTTTAATCCATCCCCATCTCTAATTCAGGTTCATTTAATGGACCTGCACCATATTGCTATAGATGCAAATCAGTCCCTTCCTCTTCCCTTCTACATCTGCCCCACCATCTTCTTTCCCTCCTCTTTTTCTCAGTCCCAAACACACCTGGTTCCTGTGGGCCATGCTCAATTCTAACTCTTGTGACATCAGGTATGAAGTCATTTGTGTGAATGCCTCACTTTCACCTTTACATGTGGGAGGAAAAGAGAGAACAACTGGAGACAGGGCAGGGAATGGAGATAGCAGAAGGGGGAAGGAAGGGGAGAAATGGAATAGAGTGGATTACAGTGTGGAGATTCAAATGGGAAGAGTCTGAATTACATTTGAGCAAAAATTAAAACAATTATGGAAGTTGGAGTGAGTGATTTCAGATAATCACCTGAAACCAACTCACAAGATTCAAGAGGATAACCCCATGTTGCTCTCTCATTGAGGATAAAAATATTTGTTCATTTCAAATTGGGAATGAAAACTTTTTAAACTCTTCTCCTGTCTGTGTGAGGTTGCAATAGGTGTGTTTTTGTTTTGCATTGTGGACTTCTGTTTGTGTAGCAAAAATGTCTTCTGTGCAGAAACTTGGCATTTTGTCCAAGATACAAAATTTTGGTGAAAAGTACACAACTACTTTTGCAAAATGCATCCTTCTTGTGCAAATCCCCTCCTTCTTTCATATTGATAAAACAAAAACACCCCGATCTTTTTGCTGCCGTGAAGGAATATCTCAGAAACTGACAAGAGTCTTGACAGACTGCATAAATGTGCAAAACACCCTGTTTTTCTCAAGGATGAGAAAAATTGCAAGTGTTTGTTACCGCCTTATTCTCTTGACAACCTCCTCAAGAGGTCATCACTGTCACCATTGATAATTCATGGTGTTACTGTCACAAAAGCAGCAAAGTGGCATGTGCTGTATCCCATAGCTTGTCTACTCCTCAGAGCAAGGGAATTAGGGTCACAGCAGTTTCAGAGAAGTGAACAACAGATATTTGTGGCTGGGGGGGGACTCTCCACATTAGGTGTGTGTGTGTGTGTGTGTGTGTTTGTGCTCACTTTGCCACACATATGTTCCACTACAGTACACAAAGTGAGAGCTTCACTGGATCTAAAGGAGAGACTGGCTCTTCAGGACATGTTCTACATATGTAATTAGGTCCTCTTTCTTGGGCCACCATTTTGGAATTGGCTCTGGGTGATGGGCCTCAGCCTTCTACGAACAACGAAGTAAAAGCAGGATCCCTCAAAGCAAGACTTTGGCCCTGTCCCTCATTAGGGATCTAAAGACATCTCAGTGAATTTGTCATCCATGTCAAATTAAGGTGGCTCACCAGCTAGCACATGCTGTTCTTCCCCTCCTTGTCAGATAGTCTTCCAGTCCCAGCAGGAACATCTGGTTATCTGGTTCCCTCCTCCATCTCCACCAACAGTGGTCCATTCAAGAGATGCACTGCAGGAATCCCTGCCCCATCTCCTCATCTGAGTGGGTGTCTGCCAGAGGAGGTGGAAAAGGGAAACAGATGCTCCTGCTGGGATGGGAGGAACACCTGATGAGGAGAGGAATAATAGAGCACAACATCGGTGGAGTGGAGAAGCCAGAAGAGGTGGTAATGGAGAAAGGGAATGGGTGGCCCCTCCAGTGCTGCACCAACGAAGCATGACAACTTGGCACGAAGCAATTCATGCCCGTCTCTACTAGTAGGCTAGTGGTTCCCAAACTTGGGTAAGCCAGATGGTCTTGGACCGCAACTCCTAGAAACCCTGGCTAGCACAGCCAGTGGTGAAGGTTTCTGGGAACTGCAGTCCAAGAACACCTGGTTTACCCAAGGTTGGGAACCACCATCATAGGCTAATATCCTGTCCTTGCTAAGCTAGACTCATTGATTCAATGGCATTCATGTTGGAGCTTGACACTGGATTTATTCTTAATTGGGTCTACCTATAGGATATTGGCCGTACAAATTTATATATGCCTTTCTCCTAATATACAGATTTTAATATGCATTTCTTCCAAAACATGGGTAAGGTAAGGTAAGGTAAGGTAAGGTTTATTATTATGGCATCAAGCCAGACATAAGATGAAATAGAATAGAGCAGAGTAAAATAAAATATGAAAAACAGCTGGAAAGTTTAAAAACTGGCAAACATTACAGTGATCAATATATAAAACAAAAAAGTTATTTTTTAAAAAGCCTTTAAGACAACAAATATAACAATATAAAACCAAGGTTTAAGAACTCAGCTATCTATCTGTTGCTGTGACATGCCGCCCAGAATTTTGCCACCAGTTCAGTAGTAGTCCGACTTTGGTCAATTATCAATTGATTACAATAGTCCAAGTCCGATTGGCCTGCCATATCTTTTAAGAGTGGTGTGATGTATTTTGCCCGGGTCTTTTATGCCAAGATATGAATTTTTGGGATGCAGTTTTATATACATTGGAGATATTTGTAGGAGCAGTGTTGGAGTTCAGAATCAACCACATTGCAAAGGAAATAATTACCCCCTTAAAAGTAGAGATGAGATAGAGATAAACACCACCACGAATAAACCAGGCTGGTTCATGGCTCATTTCATCACCCAGTTTGGCGATCCCATTTTGCCAAAAGCAAAACACAGTGCCAGACTATCTCCCTGTGGTGTTTCGTTTGCTTCAGCAAAAGTGGAAGCTTGCTCACTCTCTTCCCACTGCCCATGTTGCCTCCAGCTACCTGCTCATGATGGTACCTCCACCCTCCTGGGGGTGTCATCCTCAGAAGATGCCAGTTTCCTGTTCCTGGCTCTAAGCATGCTTCCACAGCAGCAGCAGTTGAGAGAGCAGGAGCAGGTAATGCTACCACTCAGGCATGAACTGAAAAAAAAATGATGACCCAGTTCATTTTTCTAGTGGTTAGTGTTGGTTTGTGGTTCATGTCCTTCTGTACTTACAAGTATTATTTCTAGTAAAAGCAAGATAGTCTCTCAGTGGTATGGGATGGGGCACATGAAGGCCCATCATGATAATCTGTTTAAATTCCTCAACAAACAGCAGAGCAAATAAAAATCCAGAAATCTGATTCAGAATGCTGTGACGTGTCATGGAAATTCGTGGGGTTGCCACTGTGTTGCTTTATGTTCATTACATGCTCACGCTCGAGCACACAACCAAAATGGGCTAAATATTGAAATGTAGCACATCATTGCTAGGATGACTTCCATGTGACTTTCCCACGTTGCTTCAAAATGGTGCTTGATACTGCATATTAACTGGGATTAAATTTTCCTGCGATACAGTTGGCTTTTGCTTGATGGTACTGCTTCACAGTATCTGTGGGTTTCTTGACCCTGGAGCTATACACCTTGATTAGGTTATTTATATTCACTGATATAATTCCTCTGCTTCTCTACTGCTCAGAGATGACCACATCTGAAACGTTGGCTTTCACCTATGTCGTTGCAAATGGGCTTGCCTGTGGGTAGTTATAGCATGGCCTGCTGCTATGTAAATGTGCCGCACTCTTCATATCTGTGCCAAAGACCATGTCTTCAGGGATCCCAACTTCAGAGGGAATGTCAGATTATGTTATGTTATGTGCTATCAACCCACTTGCTCAACCTGAGTTTTCAAAGCACTTGAGATTAGAGATGGGCACGACTCAAAAAAATTGTTTTTCGTTTTTCGTTTGGTCGTTTAGGGGTCCGTTTCGGTTCATTTTCATTTTCGTTGGGTTTTTTCGCAAATTTTTCTTTTTTGTTTCGTTACCTAATGAAAATGAAAAATGAAAATGAAAACGAAAAATTTCTGTTTCGTTAGCATTCTTTTCAGTTCAATGTGTATGCCGAAACGAAAACAAAAAACATGGCAAAAATTTTCGTTTTCGTTTTGTTTTGTTTTTGAAAAATTTTCATTTTCGTTTTGTTACCTAACGAAAATGAAAAAACGAAAACAAAAACGAAAATTTCGCTGAGTCGTGCCCATCTCTACTTGAGATGTTCAAGGAATGACTTGGTATTAGATATTGAGGTCGGGTAGGGATTTGAACTGAGATCTCTTGAGTCCTAGACCAACTCCCTTTCTGCAACACCACTTTGGCTTTCAGAAGTATTGCAGGTAGAGATGGTGATGAGCCCCTAATTCAGCAATTCATGCTGGTCCGTTTAATGGCTGTGCAGGTGTTTGGTGTTTCAAAGTCCTGAGTCCTCCAGCAGGGCCCATTCAAGGGACTACTTGGGCTTGGCTTCCCTGTCCCAGGTGGATAGAGTGACAAAGTAGGCCTCTGGAGAACAGGGTTCAAATCCCCTATTAGCCAAGCCAACTGTAAACTTTCTGTAAAATCATCTGTAAAACTTTTTTAAAAAAAATATTTAATTTTAATTTTATTTAATTATATTCATTTACTTCCCCCCCCCTCACCCCATGATGTATCTTGCTGAGGGCTCTCCCCCTCTTTTTGCATATATTGTTGTTTTTACTTGTTTAATTTTTAATGTGTTGTAAACCACCTAGAGTTCCTGTAGGAAGATGGGCAGTATACAAATGAAATAAATAAATACCTAAATAAATTCTGGGGGAGTGGAACCAGGAAAGCCACTCCTTGAATATCACTTCCTGTACTTTGAAATTAGGTTCAGTTTCAACTTGATGGCACATAACAACAATAATATTAGCCGTGCTCAGATAACCCCTTCCCAGATAGATTTCCTGAGGTTTGAGGGAAACCCCTTCCCTTCTCTCCATTCCTTCTTTCAGATAGAAATGAAAATCCATCTTGTACTTCTCCAGATGTTCCAACAAGGCCGCATACCCCTAGTTATGGAAACTGGCATATTTTGAGAAGCTAGAACAGCTTTCATGGGAAAATACATCTCCCGACATGAATGCATCTGATCAATGTGCACAAACAAGCTTTAATAAGAATTATGTGCCATTGAGTTGACTCCTGTTTATGGTAATCTTTGCCAAGGTTGCCTGGCTATAAAAGATTCAGAAGTTGTTTATTGTATCATTCTTCTGGTGGTTCTCTAGAACTGTGCCCCTTACCTAGGGCTACTAAGTTTGATTCTTCCTCTGGGAGGACTAATAAAGTAACCAGTCAAACACTTGACCCCTAGCTCTCCAGTCAGGTATACCAACGGCCTGATACCTAAGTAAGCCTTTACTCAATGACCAAATGTTATTAGCAAACTATTTATATATTGGGAAAAACACACTTAAAATATGCATATATTCCAGGCAAAAAGGAAGGAAAGCATAGAACGAATCAAGAATAAGGCTGACGGATTTTACCATATTCCTAGCTGCTTATTTTGACTACTAGACAGGAGATAGGATGAAATGTATGCCATTCTCATGCACTGCTTATTTCTTCTTTCTGTGCTCTGTCTGTTGGATTTTTCACATTTTTCAATAGCTTCATTATTTTCTAGTAAACACAGTGGATAGATGCGATAAAATGTGATAAGATTTTCTCTACATAATGTTCGCTATGAGAGTTCATTGCTATGCTGCCTGGTGTCATTATTATTCCTGAGTTTTGCCTGGTGCTCAACTGGCTTCATTTTTATAGTCAACATGACTTTCCGAGGCATCGAAATGCCATGATATCATGGACATTTTACCTAGTGTCTCTCAGTCTGTGTTACAAATCCAGATTCTCTAGTACTGTTTCTGGTAATTGAAAGCAATTGTACAACATACTTCTGAAGATTGTTTAGGAAGATTGTGTGTGAATATGAGTGCATGTATTGTCTCATATGGTCCAATGAAATCCGCTGTACCTCTGTAAGCTCAAATTATTCACAAATTGTATTACTCACAAACTGAGCAATATAGCAGTTCAACAGCATGGTCTTTTCTTATTGAATGAAATTACCACTGAAAGATATATAGGATGTTTATGGCCACATCATCTTTATACAGAAGGAAGTTCTGATGTATTTGATTATTGCTCCTAGCTACAAGGTACCAAAAATTACAAACCACTAGAGAGAGAGAGAGAGAGAGAGATGCACACACACACACACACACACACACACACACACACACACAGTGGTACCTTGTATAAAGGAATTAATTCATTCCAAATGAAATTCTGTTAAGCAAATTTTCCTTTATACAAATTTCCCATAGGAATGCATTGAAAACAGAGTAATCCCTAATTGCGACCATTTTTATGTTGTACAGATTTGCCCCATAGGCTGTTCTGTTAAGCAAATTTCCCCTATCTCCAGAATGTTTTTGTTGTACAGATTTTATGTTATACAAACCATTTGTTATACGAGGGGCCACTATAGATTAGATAGATAGATAGATAGATAGATAGATAGATAGATAGATAGATAG
>JAHTLZ010000327.1:16059833-16074401 GCA_023846285.1 Phrynocephalus versicolor
GATAGATAGATAGATAGATAGATAGATAGATAGATAGATAGATAGATCACTGTGCAATACCATATCAGATGCAGAAAAACAGGTTTCAGCCATAGTGAAGAAGCAAAGTTTATGTCTTCACTAGCAATTTACATCGTACACTCACCCATTCTCTAAATGAGTGATTCCCAAAGTTGCGTAAACCATTTATTTTTAAATTCCCAGAAGCCTTTGCCAGTGCTGCCCAGGGCTTCTGGGGTTTTTAGGACAGGTACATCTGGGGACCTAAAGTTGGGTCTCTATATGTTCTTGGGTTAAAAATCCCAGGAGCCTTCACCACTAGCCATGCTGCCCAGGATTTCTGAGTTTTGTTGTCTGAGAATATCTGGAGACCCATGGGTGGGAAGCACTACTGTAAATCCACTAAACTTAGAAATCACAAGGGAAATAGGAAGAACTCTCCTGACTAGAGATGGGCACGAATAGAAAAAATGGAGTTTCGTTTGTCATTTGTCGTTTAGAGGTCCGTTTCGGTTCATTTCCGTTGTTTGTGAATTTTTTGCAAAAAATGTGTTTTCATTTCGTTACTGTTTCATTACCGTTTGGTTACCATTTATTCCAATTTTCCATGACTTTTTTGGAATTGGAATTGGAATACACTTCATTGCTGTAACGGAAACGAAACACACAACAAAAATTCCCGCGTTTCTGTTCGTTTTGTTTCATTTTAGAGACAAATTTCATTTGTAGTTTCGTTACATAATGAAACAAAATCCAAAAAACGAAAATGAAAACTTGTTTGTTCCGTGCCCATCTCTACTCCTGACTGAAGTGGGAAGGGGTTCCCCACCACCACTTTTTTATAGGTCTTTGTGCATTTGTGAAAAGGAGTTTTATTCATTTCTGACAATATAACATGATAATAGCTGCTGCTTCATTGCATGAACTGTTAAAAAGCCCTAGATGGGTTGCCAGGGTCTTTGTGAGCAGTGATCTTGAGCTTTTGTAGTTGGTACATCCAGTGCTGTAGAAGAAAAAGCTTTGATATAAACATTTATGATGCTTTAGTGTGTTGTTTATACAAGTAAAAGTGGCACTTGGTGTGAAGGCCACAGCCTGAATAACATCACATTGTTGGTGAAGTACTTTTTAAGTGGAAAACAATATGTCCTAGAAAAACAAAGTGTAGATCAGGTGAGCTTTCTTGGTTCTTAGCAGTCACTAGGACTATTTCCCTTAGTCCAAAAGGGGTTGTAGTATGCATTTGATCAGGTATGTGCATCACAAAATTAAGCGGAGTATAAAAACTGGAGGACAGTCCAAGTGCTTGTTGGAAAATATGATTGGTTTCCATTTATATGCAAAGGCTGAGCCACTGGAAGGGATATAACCCATTCCTTTCTCAGCCCTATTTGTAGAAACCTTTAAAACAATCAGGGCAGGCATATCCTGAAGGTGAATTGCTCCACCAATTCAAGTACAGTGGATCCTTGTATAACAAACAGCTTGTATAACATAAAATCTGTACAACATAAAAATTCCGGAGGTAGGAGAAATTTGCTTAACATAATCGCCTATGGGGAAAATCCGTACAACATAAAAATGGGAATACTCCATTTTCAATGCATTCCTATGGGAATTTGTTTAAAGGAAAATTTGCTTAACATAATTTCATTTGGAACGAATTAATTCCTTTATACAAGGTACCACTGTATTGTGCTAAATTCTGGCAGTGATGTAAAGAGATAGCTTCTAGTGCACCACGGTAAAGAGAAATCCCCCATAAATCCATTGAAATTATCCACCTATGGCATAATCCGTTGGTGTCCTAGCTCAAGTCTCTTCTACCACAGGGGCCTTTTGTATGCAAGGTTAATTTCCACTCACTTCTTTTCCTTAGTTCACCCGTATTCATTTCCTAGGTAGCTTGATTTTCCATAGAATTTTATTACTCCCTGAACTAAATAAACAATGACAATATTGTCTTCTGCAAGAGTTCATATCTTTCTGTCAACCCAGGCAGGTTGCTGTTTTGAGAGTGGGGGGAGGGGTGGTACTCTTGACCCCTTGGAATCCCCAATTTCTTCATGATCTCAATATACAAATACAAATGTATTGTAATAGGATGCACTGTACATGCAAATTATGCTAATATGCGGATGTGGAGCGTTTGACATTTTCAACTTTTCGTGCCTCCAAATTAGGTACTAAATCAATTTCAGACCTATTATATGCAGATGGGTGCAGTGCTGTCACCTTGAGCTGAAGTGGGTAGGATAAAAAATACTAAGGGTGCTTTTTGGATTGTTGCCAGAGGGAACATCCAGGAGTGAATTACAGCCAGACAGAAATAACACATATTCTGCAGATGGTCCTTGGGTGGGCTTCTAGCTGAACACGTCTTCCACCACCTAGGCATTAATTTCCAGGAACTATAAACATAGATAACCCAACAGGAGTATACTGTTAGAAAAGGCTTCACACAGCATCAATATATTTGAGGTCATTATTCCACACTAATGGTCAGGGTTTTTTAGTGTCAGTTTTGCAAATCAATAGAGTCAACCTTTTACAGTGGTACCTCCGCTTACGAATTTAATCCATTCCGAATGCATGCTCTTAAGTCGAACTGCTCTTAAGTCAGGGTACCTATCTAAAAAATTGAAAAAATAAGTAAAAAAATGAAAAAATATGAAAAAAATATTTGTAAGTCGAACAGACCACATCTAAAATTTGTAAGGCGGCATTTAAAATGCCAACAGTTTTCCGCTCTTAAGTCAAATTGCTCTTAAGTCAAGCTGCTCTTAAGTCGGGGTACCACTGCATTTCAGTTGCTGAATGGGATATTCGGATCCCAAATTCATATTTGGGCCAACACAAACTGAAAACCAATAGAAAATGTGCAGTATATGTTTCTAGGGTAAATATTTCCTCTACGAAGCTACATTCCAAATGGTTGCCTGAGACTGGAAGGTGGATTTCCTTCTGTTTCTGCACAAGCCTGGCTTAGGTTTTAGCTTTTGACTAGAGGGGAATTGAGCTCCTTCTGGCTTTCTGCTTCTGGTATGCAAGATACACATGTGAGTAAAAAGATGAAAGGCATTGAGTCCAAATGATGTGCTTTTGGATTTTTGCCTCAAACACCTGTAGTCAACGAAGTGTGGCAAAGCAAGAAAGTTGCTAAAGCCATCCTTGTATGATACAGAACATCAAAAGGATTTATCTGTCCTAAAAAAGGATCCTTGGTGTGACAGTTTTCTAGCAAGTGATCCACGTACAGTATCTGAAAGTATTACTTCCTTATTTCATGCAAAGCAAAGTGTGCTGCTTATAAAGTGTGCTGCTCATATACTGCCCAATAGTGCTTAAAGAACTCTCCGGGCAGTTTAGAAGTAACTATGCAGGCTACACTCTCTGTCTCACCCCCCAATCCTAGAAAGCTGGATACTCATTTTACCAACTTTGGAACGAATGGAAGGCTGAGTGAACCTTGAGCCTGCCACCTGGAATTGAACCCCAGGTTATAGCTGCAGTGCAGCGGTTTAACCACTGTGCATGAGGCTCTAATGAAAGCTTTATACTTATACAGTAAGTTGAAACTAAAGTAGGTAATTTGAATTAACAGAACTTTCATAGAACAGTGAGTAGTTGTCTCATGAATAGGATTTAAGCCAGTGAGTGAGTGTGTATATGTATTTTTTTATTTTTAGTATATTATGCTAATGTTTCTCAATCTACCTGTAAAAGCATACGGCTAATGGAAATAAATAATATTTTATATTGTAATACAGTAGGATGCCCATATCCACTGATTCATTAACCACTGATCTAGTTATCCATGGTTGGCAGAGGAAAAAAATAAATAATTAATTCAGCAGCTGCAAAGCAGCTGTAAAGCAAGCTACTGTCACAAACAGAAGCCGTAAAGCAAGCTACTGTCATAAAACAGCAGTTTTGGGGGAGATATTGGTGTTCTCTCTTATCCATGGTTTTTGTTATCCACAGGAAGGCCTGGAACTGATCCCAGGTGGATACCGGGGTCCTACTATATATAATCTCATCACAGCAAGAGCTATACGATCTGCATGTTTAAATGCATCCCCGTTAGTCATCATTACCACTCCTCCAAGTTTGTGCTTTTTGTGTTCCTTGTAATCTCTCCTACCAGGACATATTTTTAGAAGAACTTGCAGGCTTGAAGAGCCAATCTCTGCATAACAAGGTAGCCTTAAATAAGGAGTCTTAAAATTAATTCACGGTTCCATCTTCTCCTTTTCTAAATCAGTACAGCGTCTTTAAAAATAGCTGTGCCATGTGATTTCTCTGCACCACTGCCAACTGACTATATAATTGTATACAATGAATATGTGTAAGTTTATGGCTCAAAACAGGATCAAACAGATCAGTTAATAGCACAGAAAGTGTGAACAGAAGTGTCAAATTTTCTTTTGCCCTGGAAAGATTGTACAGTATCAAAACAGATCTGTATAAATGAAATTATAACTTGAATTTTCTAGCTCGTATGGCCACTCTAGTCCATAAAGTCATTTGTTTAAATATTTGCACCTTTATATTTAAGGGATTTCTTCCTTCCTTCCTTCCTTCCTTCCTTCCTTCTTCTATGATCCATATGCTTTCCCCCCCTTTAATTACTGTATATAAATGTAGCATTTATAACATAACATGTCCTGTACACAGCAAAAATCATCAGCAGGATAAAATAGCACAACATAATGCACAGCACAGTTAGAATTAACACCACTTCTTTATTGCAACAACTTCACTGGCTGCCAATCAGTTTCTTGGCTCAATTCAAAGAGCTTGTTATTACTCATCAAGCCTTATATAGCTTTGTTTGAAAGATTGCATCAAATAACCTTCTGGGCTCTTAAGGTCTTCGGGGGAGGAGGGGGGCTTCTCATTTTCTACCATTTTCCCAAGAATGTTTGATGGGGACACAAAAGAGGACCTTCTCAGTGGTTGCAACCAAGCTTTGGGATGTACTGTCCTTAGAACCCAGGTTGCCATCCCACTCTTGTCCTTCTCTTGTCAAGCAAAGATATTCCTTTTCAGGAAGGTTTTCGGATATAAATGCTTTAATTTTGATTTTAATCTTGATATACATTAAATTGTATATGACATCTACTGTATATGATTTTTTTTAAAAAAAACCTGGGGATTGTTTTCTTGTTTTACTTGTGGTGAGCTGCCTTGGGTTTCCAATGGGAAGGAAAAAAAGGCATATCAACCGATCAGATGATTCAACAATGCTAAACTTTAGGGAACGAAGGCATTCACAGTTTAGTAGGCTGAAAAAAATTAAATGCCATTTACATTTATTTAAATTTAGAGGGCTCAGGAATGTAGCCACCAGCCAATCCTCTCTCTTTAAATTTAAATAAAATAGGTTTATGGGTAAAAAAAGACAGATCTTACTGTATCCTCTTGAGTTCATATGATTTTTGCAGGGGATCTTTCCCAATGACCATAAAATCATCCTCCGCACTGATTTATCTGTCTGTCCATCTCTTCTGAGATGGATCACTATATCTTACTGGCACATCATCAATTCCTAGGTCTCACCTCTCTGCATATAGATTGCAATTTCCAGCCTGCTATCCTGACTTTTTAGGATAGTATTGATATATTTTGACAAAGGAAAACAAAATGTTTTCCTTCTGAAATAGGAAATGGCATTTTTTTACTTGTTAGAGTGCTTGCTTTTGTTTTACATAATAACCTTACAAAATGATGAACTAGCCTGCCATTTTGTGCGCATCTCTGTTATATAGCTATGGTGTTGATTTTGGGGTGAAGAGGCTAAGTCAGAATTACCTCCCATCATACTTGAAGTGAAAGCTGGACTATAAAGAAGGTTGATCGCCACAGAATTGATGATTTTGAGCTGTGGTGCTGGAGGAGAGTCTTGAGAGTCCCCTGGACTGCAAGGAGATCAAACCTATCCATCCTGAAAGAAATCAACCTCGAATGTTCACTGGAAGGACAGATTTTCAAGCTGAGGCTCCAGTACTTTGGCCACCTCATGAGGAGAGAGGACTCCTTGGAAAAGTCTCTGATGTTGGGAAAGATTGAAGGAAAAAGGAAAAGGGGACGGCAGAGAATGAGATGGTTGGACGGTGTCATCGATGTCCAGGGCATTTTTTAACATTTAAAACAGCTCATTTTATTGCACGCCACCAGTAACAAAAACGAAACAAAACGAACACAATTTTTGTGGTTCTGTTCGTTTCATTCCATTTTCATCACAATTTTGTTAGTCGTTTCGTTACGTAACAGAATGAATAACGAATAACGGAAACGAAAAAATGTTCGTTTCGTGCCCATCTCTACTGCTGAGCAGTATATTGGTTTTGTTTTTCTTTTTGGTCAGCATATGTCACACCAGGTGGAGTGTGCTAATTTTTTGCTTCCATTATTGATAGTGCTGGTACCAATTTTCGCCTGGGATTTCCTCTGAATGGGCACTTAGCTAATAGAGTACACCATCACACTTTGCTACAAAGGAACTTTTGAACTAAAGGGAATGAATAGATGGAATGAGAAGATGGCAGTGGGCAATTATCATGGTCAGGGGCAGTGAAGTACAGTAGTGGCCTGGAAAGGGTAATAATTGTAGGCCTTTCTCTGAGAGAGAGCTGGAAAAAATGCACCCTAGAAAACCATTATTAAGTGAGCAAGTCTGTGGCTAAAAGCCTAATGTTGTAAGAAGCAAACATCCACCTCATGTCACATACATATGACCCAACTTCTAACAGGATGTCTGAATTTCATGTGTTGAACTTTTTGCTCAAATGTTTGCCTTTTCTTCACCTCCTCCTCCTCCTCCTCCTCCTCCTCCTCATCATCATCATCGTCGTTATCCTCATCCTCATCCTGATCATCATCCTGATCATCATCCTGCTGTCAAGTCAATTCTGACTCACAGAGAGAGTATCCAGATGTGCATTGCCATTCCTCACTATGCCTCCATTCACAGGAGTCCCAGTGAGGGATTCAACCACTTATCCTCTGTCTCTGAAACCAGGTACAGTGGTCCCCCACCATTTCATGGTTCATATATTGCGGTCCCGGTATATTGTGGGACCGCAATACAGGAAAGGCAAGGTGTAAGCGTCTTGGGCCTGTTTGAGGCCTCTGGCACTTACCCCAGGCCTGCATATTGCCGATTTTCAATTATCACGGGTAGGGTTGGGCGCCTAACCCCTGCGATAGGCGGGGGATTACTGTACCTAAACCACTGATCTATCCAACTAGCCTTTTTTTGCTTGTAGATCCAAAGTATAAAGCAACATTGGAAGTATTTAGGCAGATGTTCAGACTTGATCTTTTTCCATCACAAAAAGACTTGTATTTGTTGCTTGATCAAATATGTATGGGGAGGCTCTAGATGCATTTCCCCTCTCTCCCTTGCAGGACACATTCCTATGGCTTCCACTTGTGAAATACCCTTGCAAACTCTGTGAATTAACTTTATTTTCAGATCCCCATTTCTCCCAGCATTTTGGGAACTGAAAAGAGCTAGAGGTAGAACCCATGATTTGATCTCATGTTAGAACTAAAGTGTACAGGGTTAGATCATGACAAGACAATTCCACATGATACAGCCTGGTCTCTGTCAGCTGAGTGCTCATACTTGGTTTCCATTTGCTGACGACTGTAAATTGGTGTCAAAAGAGTGGAACTAGTTGCATTTTCTGGCTCCAGCATCTTAGAACGAATGCAGGTGCAGGTGGGCAATTAGCAGCAGGTGCTTTGGAATAGCAAATCAGGACACTCTTGGGAAAGGAGGGGATTAAAAAAAGGAGAGAAACGTGTACAGGATAGGACAGGGGAGAGGAAACAGCATGCAATTAAACAGATAGTACTGGATGCTTCCATTTAAGCACAGCATGTGCTGCAAGGTCTTGCATTGAATCCAAAACCAGAGCTTTATGGCAACATGCGTGCCTGAGAATGTGTTTTCTTTCTTCTAGTGCTTTGCTGCTTGGAAACGGCAGTATTTTGGGGACAGATTCTTGTTCTAATTACACTCTCCAGAAATAGAGCTAAAGTTGTTTGGGAGGGCATTGGAGGGAGGGGGAAATGAAGAATTTGGAAGTCATATATCATTACGTTTGGCTCTTTTACTAAAGTTTCCACAATCGGAGGCATACCCTGTAACAGTTAGTGTGATTTCAGGAAGGGAGGGGGGAATTAAGGTTATCCTGTTATCTTTTCAAACCACTGTTTGGCCAATTAAGTCCAAAAATATGCCAATAAAAATGCAAGCAAACTCTCCTTTGAAACAGTTTTTTGAGAAAGCAAGCCTGGAAAGTGTTCAGTGAGGGAAGAAAAGAGGAGTGGGGGTGGGGACTGTGCCATCTTCCCCTCCCCCCATCCCAAATATGGTGACTAGAGATGGGCACGAAATGAACAATTTTTTGTTTCCGTTTCCGTTTTTTCATTTCATTATGCAACGAAAGGACAAACGAATTTTATCTCTAAAATGAAACGAAACGAACAGAAACACCAGAAATTTTGTCGTCCGTTTCGTCTTTGTTACGGCAACACATTGAACTGCTTTAATAGCTAAAAAAAAATCACAAAAATTTGAAATAAATGGTAACGAAACGGTAACAAAACGAACAAAAATGAAAACTTTTTTTTGCAAAAATTCACAAAAAATGAAAACGAACGGAAACGGACCCCCTAAATGACAAATGACAAACAAAACACCATTTTTTTGATTCGTGCCCATCTCTAGTGGCGACTGGTGAAAGAGACATGGCGTCTTTCATTTCTGTTGCTTTCTAAGCTGGACACACATCCGCAGCACGTCAGCTTTCTGAACCACTGTTTGGCCAGTCCATTGTGACACACAGGGCTTTATTCTCGTGGAATGTTTTGCAGTCAACGATGACATGAATCTTTGGGCCTTGCTAGTTTCAGAAGCACTTTCAACGAAACACGGGGAAGTGCCTTTGGAAAGGACTGAAGGCACCCAGCTCAGTCATGGCGGAAGCACCTAGCTCAGTATTGTTTGCTCTGTCAGGCAACAGCTTTGGTCATATTTTTCCATTATTCCATTATTAGTAGCCAGGCGTATTTCACTGGAAATGAGATGGCACCTCTCCTCATGCAAAGGGGTGTTCTGCCACCGTAATATGAACCCTCCTACAAAGAAAGATGAATAGAAGTAAACATAAGTGACAATAATCTGCTTTCCTTTTATATAGTCATATCTCCAAGACAGAGGAGTAAGAACAGCTAAACAACAACAACCGTTTAGTGAAAGCAAACTGTCATGATGCAGCTGCACCTCCAAAATATGGAAATCTGGGCAACAATTCTCTACAACTCAAAACTTAGGCAACTTAATGGACCTGCCTTACGCCTTAACTTACACCCCAAGTAAGCAGTGGAAAGATAGTCTTTGATTGTGTCAATATGAATAAACAACAGATTTGTGGTTTGTAGATATCCACAAATAGGGAATAAATGTTTGGATTTTCTGAACTACAAATACTGCAGCTGTCCATTCTAGGAGTTCTACTCAACTTTGAGAATACCTACACAGGATTTATCAGGGTGAAAAGCCCTGATTAGAAAATTCTGAGGCTAAGCTCTGCCGAAGAGTCCTGCTCAGAAAGAAAGTTTCCCGTTAGCAGCAAGGCAGGAACAGGACATGGTATAACTTAGAAACCAGATTCCATCCAGAGGCAGAACAGGGTATAGAAAACAACAGTTTTATTCAATGATTCCTACTCTGCACACAGATTATATAGCAGGACTGAGACGAAGAACTCCTGTACTGATGAATAATAGTTCTGGGGTGGTGTAGTTTTGTGCATTAACCAGAGAGTTCACTACTCTTTTGTGGGTCAGAGGCATGGAAAATTGTGAGCACCCGTGTCTGTATTATGGGTTGAGTCATGTTGTTATAACACCTGCATGTCTACGAACGTACTAACAAGCCCATTTTACTCCGTGGGCTGGAGGCCTTGAAAGGTTGTGCCATGGTAAACTTTGACAATCTTGAAGCTGCCACCAGGTTCTCCTCCATCACCCAAATGAAGAGAATGTGTACCTGCTCAGTCCATCCAGCTGTGCGCAAGGTCTTTTCCCATCCCTTGGACTTCAGACCTCACAAGTCTTTATTCTGGGAGTTTTATCCAACAGGGGGCGCTTTTACATGACCCCAATATCCGCTGCCAACTTAAATTCGGACTAGAGATCTTGGGGTTTTGCTCCTCTTGCTGTGTTCCCACCCCTCTGCACTCCCTTGCTCCTCTCTGCATGAGGGGAGGGAGAGAAAAAAGGGAGTAAAGAATGCAGGTTCACTTCCGCTCTGCCGTCGGGAGCGGCACCAGGAAGCATTCCAGTCTCCGAAAGGGGAAGGGGGCAAAAAAACCAAACAGAAAGTGAGGAGAGCCCGGCACTCACTGCTTTGCAATTCGCATCAGAAATTTTTCACCTTCGGAGACCAGGTACTTGGAAAATGCGCTGGGACGCGCTTAGGTGGGCATGGTCATACTTAATTTTTTAAAAAAATCTGGAGCTGGTGGGAAAACAATTTTAAGCTCCGCATCTGGGAGCCCTTTGCCTTGGATTTTAGGGGTCATGTAAAAGCGCCCAGGCACACATAAATGTGGCTCAACTGGAAGAAACATTGAAGGCTTGGAGGCTGTGCTAAACCTAGCTTTACGCTACATTCTCAGGGCTGCCAAAGTGTCCGCTGGGAGATTCCTTTCTGAGCAGAAAGCAAGGCAGAGCGAGGGCTAGCTCAGCTTTCAAACCTCCCCATTGAGCCTTTTCTTCCAAGTGAACCACACAGAGGTGGCGGCAAGGTATCTATAGATGGCTCAGAACAGAGAAGGCTGCTGTTTGCAACCCAAGAAATTTGAAAATCCCATCCCTATCCACCAGCCCATGAATTGTCCTAACCGGATAAACATAAGGGTTTAAAACAAACTGCTACTTCAATCAACTTAACCAAATGAAAAGGTACACAGCCAATCAAGGAAGTACAGTGGCACCTTGCATAAAGGAATCAATTTGTTCCAAATGAAATTCTGTTAAGCAATTTTTCCTTTATACCAATTTCCCATAGAAATGCATTGAAAACAGAGTAATCCCTAATTGCGGCCATTTTACGTTGTACAGATTCGCCCCATAGGTGATCCTGTTAAGCAAATTTCCCCTATCTCTGGAAATTTTTATGTTGTACAGATTTTATGTTATACAACCCGTTTGTTGTACGAGGGTCCATTGTATATGCTAAATAACAGGGCTGTGCCATTTACTTCTGTTTCCTTATTTTATTCTCAGAGGTTAGAGAGAGATTACTACATCTCTATTTAGTTTACACTGGCATTCTGCTGTCCTCCACGGAACACAGAACATTCTCCTCTACTCCCACGTTCTCCTTGCAGTGATTGGGAAGTTGAGTACGCTGTTTTAACAATTTAGATTACATTGCTTTATTATTTGATTTGTATGGATTCTTCGTGTAAGTGTGTGTAATTGTATGTTACCCTGAGGTGTCTAGCTAAGGACAACTAGTGTGTTTTAGAAATAAATGCATAAGTAAACCTGGCAGCCAAATTCTCTGCTAAAACTCCAGTGACTGCCCACAGATTTCTACGAGCTGGTCAGCTGCCAACCTTTGAATCCTGTCTATCCTAATCACCATCTGCATAAGCCTTTGCAGCAAAGTTTGCACCTCCTACATTTTACTGTGAGGAACATAAGGAGCTGCATTATAGTGTCAAAGAGTTGGTTGATCTATGAAGTGGCAGCAGATTTGATAGAAGTTCTTCCCTTCCCTTGCCCTGGAGATGCTCAGCACATAATCAAGGATCTTTTGCATGGAAGACACACACTTCATACAAGACAGTCGTCCCATCTCAAGAATCAAGCCCATAGCAAGCATTGTAGGAAGCTGCTTTGTACTGATTTATGTCTAGTGATGGGCATTTCATTTCAAAACCACTACCACTAGGTTACGAAATGAACCACATGAACCCAGGTAGTCCTTGGAACCGGCTGATACACAGAGATCCAATTGCTTTACCTTTCTCTGTCTTGCGCTGGGTTAAACTCCAGCGAGGAAGCACGCTGCAACGTCATCTTTCCTGCTTCATGCTGCTGGCCAATCAGAAAAGGAGGTGGGATGATCCCTGTCCCTGCACAGCTCCTGATTGGCCAGCATCACAGATCTAGCACAGATTATGCAGGGTCCCTCCCAGCATTTAAGAAGCTGCTAAAAAACTGGCTCTATACAGCCGCATTTGGTGATCAAGGGGGTTGATTTATTTTATGAGCAGGGATTGTGAGTCTGTATGTCTGCCCGTTTTCACCATCTTGCCTTAGTATTATTCTGTTTTGTTTGTTTGTTTAGCTTTTCCTTTTAATTTTGGGTTCCACCATTTGCTGTTGATTCTTTATATGTTTACTCTATGGAACCGATTATTATTTCTTCTGAATTGTGGTATGTTATACTTGTTAACCGCTCTGAGTTGCCATTTGGGAAAATCTGGTGGTATATGAATGAATGAATGAATACAGATGGCTTCCAGGAATGCCACATTATACAGTTTAGCAAAAGGAAGCATACAAGCAACCTCACAGGTGCAGGTAGTCCCATAGCACAGAGACTACTAAGGCTTGCAAACAGGTAGTCTTTATAACATGATTCTCTGCATTGCCCCTCAGTTGCAGGATTTGAAGGCACCCTGAAGAAATGAGAAGCACACTCCTGGTTTAGTAATAAGGAAACCCGTTTATTGAGTAACTTATGGAGGCAGTGAATAGCTGGAACAGGGTTCACGAGTCATGGAAAGAAGGCTGAACCCCCGCTGAGTGAAGCAAAACAATCTTTATACCTTCTGGCTGTTTACACTAATAAATAGCAGCTGGATAATACATTATTAGTTCCCACGCTTTGAAGAGCAACACAAGGATGTGAACCACTTACTCCCTATTCTGAGTCCCACTACGATAAGCTCAGGTATGCATAAACAAGCTCGTTAGCAGCATTTGATAAGCACATCTGCTGTCTCCAGCTCCCTTTGTTCCCCAGAACATCGTTAATGCAGTTTGACCTTCTTTGCCTCCATTCCGGGATTGTGGGAACACTGTTCAGCCAGACAAAATGGAAAGCAGCAGCTCAAAATGGAGGACAGGCAGGTCCTCTCAATACTGGGCCCAACACTTTTCTTTATTATGAGTGAGAGGGGAGGAATGAAAGACAATAGCACCCACTCCTCCAGAGAAAACTGTTAATGGCAGAAATACCTCCCCTGACCAGATTGGCATAGAACCAGCTCAACACAATACTGAGCCTTGTGGCACAGTGGTTAAATGCCTGTACTGCAGGTAAAACTTTGCTCACGACCTGGGGTTCAATCCCAGGGAGCAGGCTCATGGTTGACTCAGCCTTCCATCCTTCTGAGGTCGGTAAAATGAGTACCCAGCTTGCTGGGGGGGGCAATGTGTAGCCTGCATACTGTAATTAAAAACTGTAAACCGCCCAGAGACTACTTGAAGTGGTATGGGGCGGTATATAAGCGGAACACTTTGCTTTGCTTTGCACAATAGGCTTCTCTTAGAAAAAGAGTTCTATGTGATCTCCCCCCCCCCACCCACACACACAGATGCCCTATGCTTACAGCAGCTATGAAACTAGAGCCAATGTGTTTTACATAGCTTGTACTTCTGTCGGTCATCTGGAAATGGGGGTCAGATGGGGGAGATAACAAAGTACAGTAGGACCTGCTTCATTAACCACTGATTCAGTTATCCAGAGTTGGCAGAGGAAAAATAAATAAATAATTCAGCCCCCACAATGCAAGCTACTGTCGTAAACAATAGCTGTAAAGCAAGAAACTGTTGCAAAACAGCAGCCAGAAAGCAAGCTACTGTTGATTCAAGTGGCCCTGCTCAAACTAAAGGAAGTCACAGTTAGACTAGACCAGTGGTTCTCAATCTGTGGGTCCCCAGATGTTTCTGGACTGTAACTCCCAGAAGTCTTCATCACTAGCTGAGCTGGCCAGGATTTCTGGGAGTTACAGTCCAGGAACATCTGGGGACCTATAGGTTGAGAACCACTGGACTAGACCTTTTTGGATCAATGGAAGCTTCAGAGGCAGCACTGCAGGCCTTCCTGACCCACTCCCCTGTCTGTGTGGACAGCTGTGGCAGGAGGCAGAGGCGAGAAGTATGCTTTGCTACCTGTGGTAGGGCAGCCATGCTGGGCGAGTGTACAGAGAAGGTGGGAGATGGGGGGGAGCAGCACCCATATAATACGGTACCCGTGCAGACGCGGCATTGAACTGGACCAAACCACCAAACTGTGGTTTGTGCCGATCTCTAGGAATAAACAAGATGTTCAACAAAAGAGCCTTAAACATGTCTAGCAAGCAGGGCTTGGGGGGCGGGGGGGCAGCCCATTTGGTTTCAACCTCTTTTAAAACAGGTCATGCCTACTTATATACCACCCAGAGTGGCCTTGTTGCTAGATGGTGTGGTGTATCAGTCAAATAAATAAATAAATAAATAAATAAATAAATAAATAAATAAATAAATAAA
>JAHTLZ010000327.1:16083445-16100227 GCA_023846285.1 Phrynocephalus versicolor
TGTGTGTGTGTGTGTGTGTGTGTGTGTGTGTGTGTGTGTGTGTGTGTTTGTAGTTCATTGTGCTGTTATATCTCTAATAAATGCACTCCATGATCCAAGCTAAATAATAATAAATAATCATAAGCCGTTAAGTCAAGTCTGACTGTTGGGACTGTTTTTGGAGTTTCGTCATTATACAGTGCTCAATAAATTGTTTACCATTCCCTTCCTCTGGGGCTGTCATGGAGGTATGTGACTTACCCTAGGCTACACAAGTTTGCTTTTCTCCTGAGGGGCACGGTGGGGAACTGAATGTGGAAACTCTGGCCTGCAGCGAGAGAGCTAACTCACAGAGCGATCCAATAAGGTGTATTTGAATACTGAGAAGTTATCACAGGCAAGGCTAAATCAAGATTTATCCTAATTTCAGAAGGAAATTGAAATTGCGGAAGGTATAAATTGGAAGGGGGGGTTGAAAGTGTGAACGTAGCCCTCACAAACTCCACCCTTTCAGATAAATTACTGTATATACTTGAATATAAGCCTAGTTTTTCATCCCTAATTTTGGGCTGAAAAAAGGGGCCCTCGACTTATATTTGGGTCAATACTTTTAGCCACTGGGGCAAGTGCTTGGGTCAGTGGCTAAAAGTCATTTTAAACATTGTGCACCGCTTCTCCTGACCCCCCTCTGCATCACGGGGGAGCGGCGCGCAATGTTTAAAATGACTTTTAACCACTGAGGCAAGTGCTTGCCTCGGTGGTTAAAAGTATTTTAAACATCACATGCCGCTCCCCCAGCTCATAAAGGAGGAGCTGCCAGGCCCTGCTGCATTTCCCACCTTAGACTTATACTCGAGTCAATAAGTTTCCCCAGTTTTTTTTTTTTTTTTAAATTAGGGGCCTCGACTCAGGTCGACTTATACTCGAGTATATGCAGTACCTTTTGAGTAGTTGTTACCTGAAACCCAGTCGTGAGGCTGTGGTTTGGTTTTGCATGGGAATGTTTCCACTTTTTAGTTTCACAGCTTGTTCAGTCATGTTAACCAGCATGACAAAAGTGTTGAAAAACAAGGTGAAAGCTGTACAGAACAGCATGGAAGGCACAGGGAGTTCAGTGTATGTCTATCTTCCATGTCTCTGAGGTGACATTTGAATATTACCCCTTGTTCTGTCACAGCGCATGCTTAAGACAAGGCCAGAGGTGCCTAACAAAGATGGGAATGAATTAAAAATGAATTACAAAAATTGTTCAAAAATTGCTAGTTTGTATTCATATGAATTGAACCTCCCTCCCTCTCTCCCTCCCTCCCTCTCTCTCTAGTTAAAAACTAAATTTTAAAAACTGTGCAAAATAAAACAATTCTTAAGTAAACCAAACTTTCATTTTCAAATAATATGTGTTGTTTTTATTTTTATTTTTTAAAATAAACTTCTGCAGTTTTTTACCAAGATTTTCCAAAATGTGAAAATCATATAAAAATCAGTATAAAACCTCAGAATATTTTGTTGTCAGCTACAAAAATAAAGTAAGCAAATATTTAAATCCTTGTTCTGTGATGTGTAGCCCACTGTTACTTAATGCTGGAATATTTGGCTTTTTTTAAAAAAAAATCTAACATATGTAGCTCCCTGCTTGATACTACTGATGTTGCTGTTTGATGTTTTAGAGTGCATTTTTAAACATGCCAATAAGAGCCACTTTTGGACGCAGGTCTGTAGGAACATGAGATACAAAATGCCCTGTCAAATACATTTTAAAAAGGACCATAATTCATAATCTTTTAAAAATGCGGGGGCATGGATGCACAAATGTATATTTCTTGTTCAATGTATGGGTGTTGATGGAAACAGCAGTGTAAATTGGATGCTTCCTCCAGACACACATCTTGGTTCTGATGAAACATCTTCCATGGTTCTTGGTATCGTTAGAGGAGGCGAAATCAGAAACTTTCCATTTACCTTCTTCTATTGCAGTGGAGTCTTTGATGTACACATCTTGTGTAAAATAATAATTTCATTCTATGTTACCCCTTAAAATATGTATGATTCTTCAAGGCGATTCAGTGGCCTGTAGTGATATCCTTTTGATCTATAGACTCTCCAGTAAAATAATAATGGGGAGCTGATTTCTTTAAGGCTGTGGCAACCCCAGTGGTTGTACGTGTGTGAGTTGGAAGGTGAGAAGAACGAGACAAGAGGCTGGAGGTCACAATAAGTCACATGGAGACAGAGATAAGAGCCTAGTAATTGCAATGCAATAGGGAGTTTAGGTAGGACTCCTGCTGTTTCCTTCTCTAATGGCCACAGGTCTTTTTTTTATAAAAAATGTCAGGTGCATGCAGTACAACTGGTAATTTCCATTTTATTTTTTTGGATCGAAAGATGTTGTGAATGGAATACGGAGGGGGAAAATATTACATTAGGCCAGTTTCTATCTGATATGAGCGTAACTGAAAGGAGCAAATACGTACCTTTATATCTGGCAAACAGCAAGAAATATCATGCTGGAATGACCTCTGTGTAAATGAGTGGTTCCCAACCTCGTGTCCACAGATGCTCTTGGACTACAACTCCCAGAAATCTTGGCCAGCACAGTTGGTGGTTAGACTTCTGGGAGTTTTGGTCCATGAATAACTGGGAAGCCATGATTGGGTCTAAAAAAATCAACCATTTGTTCACTACCATAGCCAGTCTGGCCCCTGCTCCTGGGAACCTCTTGCCCAGGCTGAAGATTCCCAGTGCTTTCCTACCTAAAAAAATAACTTGTTGGAAATGTCTGTTTCACTTTCCATTATTTCCCCAAGACAATGCTCTAACCAAAACTTGTTGCTAGGGGGGCCAGATTTGGTGAGGCGAAAATGTGTGGGGGCCGACCATTCAGCCTGAAGGGGGAGAAAGGGCATGGTCCGTGCGCATCTGCAACAGCCGCAAAGGCTCCAGTTTCAAGGCACTCCAGGGCCCAGCGGCTGTTGCATGGCCCGGGAATCGGCCCACACTCACCCAAGATGCACCACTGCTCGCATATGCTGCCCTCCATCGCAAGGAAGTAGGGAAGATGCTGCAGCAACGGAGCCAGGAGCGGGTTGGCAGGGTGGGTGGCTGAGGGGATGTACGGAGGCAGGGAGGGCAGGCAAACCATAAAACTGCAAGCTGATGTCTCTGTCTAGCATGGGGAAGGGCCAGCCAGAGGAGATGAGTGACAGGCTGAGCCAGCAGAGAGAAGAGGCTGAAGGCCACTCAAAATTTTAAATCGGGCTGCATTTGGCCCCCGGGCCGGACTTTGGACATGCCTGGTTTAGACTGTCTAAGTAGGGAGAGATCTGTATGCAAGAAGCTTGTGTGGTTCCCTAAAAAGGTAAAGAACTCTTGCTAAATTTTTCATCCTTTTCAGCTTGGGTTGGCTCAACCTGGCAAGACACCTGGATGAGAAAATGTTCCAACCCCCTGAGATTCTTTGCCTCCAGGCCAGAAAGAGGCAAGAAGTGCTATTTTGTACAACTTGGATCTTTGTAATTTGCATAAACTATATCTGTGTAAGACAGATGTTCCTACCCTTTGAAAAACAAAGTACATACCTGCTCCAAGCAGAGAAAAGGTAGATGGATGTCTTTTTTACTCTTTCCCAGAATGGACTCTTCTGATAAAGTCATTTTTTTTTTCTGGACTGTGGCAGAAACTAGTTCTTAAAATGCAATACACCAAAGTGGCAATCCCATGCATTTCTTGCAAGTGGCATTTTCTGTCTGAAACTGTTATTTATATTAAAGCAGTATGTTGTACAATTTTATTTGATTTGAACACATTCCGAAACCCTACTGGTTCTCCACTTCAGGATCCAATCTGCTCTTATTGTTACCACAACTTCTTGTGTTGTTTTGTGAGCGTTTTGTGATGTTCAGCCCTTGGCTGCCATTGCTAAGATGTTCAAAATCTATACACAAGATATGTAGAAGTTTGTGCAGGAGATGTAATCAAAGGACCTCCACACAGTCTACTGAAGATGCTCAATAGCCATGCACTGCTGTCTGAATGGTGTGTGTCTGCACATGTGTTAGTGTGCGTGTAAACTTAGGTCCAAACAGTGTTGGATTGCATGTTATGAGCTGCTGTGTCTTCTCACTTGTTACTATATGATGTGGATAAACGGATTTTAAACAGACCAACCGGGGGGCGGGGGGGGGAGGAACAGCATGTCTGAAATCTGAATTTGTCACATAGTGAAGACGTAATAAGACACACAAATAAAGAGTAGGAAGGCGTACATCTCAGAAAATGCAAAAAACAAACCAACCAACCAACAAACCCTGGAATAGTTTAGAGTCACATAATGGAAAAGGAGAGCTACAGATGGTTGCAGTTGATCATTCACAATAAAACACCTGGAAAGAGAAGATCCATAATGTGATGAATAAATTAGTTGAGAAACCCTTTGGTGGACCAAAAACAGACTGCTTTGAACTGCTGGATCTAGAACCTTGATTTCTTAAGGCCTAGTCCAGGCATGACCAAACTTTGGCCCTCCTGATGTTTCGGACTACAGCTCCCAGAATTCCAAGCCTGTATTCCCAATGGCAAAGGACTGTGGGAGTTGTGGTCCAAAACATCCAGAGGGCTGAAGTTTGGACATGCCTATTTGGACATATTTGTGGTCACTAACACTCTTGTTACAGTGACCACAAATATCTCCTGTTTCCATGATGGCTTGTTTTTTTTTTAATGCTCAAATTCATATTTAAAGCTATATTCTTGCAAAATGTACACTGCTAAATATAACTCAAAGTATGTATTTCTAAACATATTTCACCCAAAACAGATCTTTTAATAGTGCATTTACTTTAGTATTCTTTTATTGTTGAACCAAATAGTAACATCAGAAGAATCTGATCTGAATCTATATTTTAGTCCGGGACTTGTGGATAAGGTTGAATCACCTCCAGACGTCAACTAAACACAATCACTGGGCATCTCTATATTTAATTTTAAGCAAAGATGGGGAATTCCCATTTTATAATCACCATAACCATTTCCCACTGGCTGTGTTGAGTGAAACAGATGGAAACTATATAGTGAAATATTGGTAAGTTCAACTGACCCTCACCATGCTCCAGGTGCACATGTGTTAGACCAATAACTGTATTGCATTTAATGCATTCTATTAATATCAACTATTGATTGGCCAGCGTTAGAAACAGAAGCTAAACTTCCAGTTTTCTCTATATGCCCTGCACAGTTTTTGTCATACTGGATTTTAGGCCCTTCATTTATTTTCTGTGTCCATTCTTCTCTCTCCTTCCACGTGTCCTGTGCTGTATTGCACAGACATGCAACAGTGCTGTCTGTAATGAGAAATGTCCTCTTTGCAGTCAAAATCAACAAGAACAAATTTTCTCAGAGTTGATGTATAAACACATCGGCTGGTCTGCAAACAGCCAAGAGCAGCAGATCAAAGGAAGTGATTTAAAAAAAAAACTTGGGCAACTGATTTGAAAACCTGCTTTCCCCCTCAATTCCAAGAGGGAGAAATCAAGCCAGAACAAAGCTGTATATACGCAAGCCAACTAAAGAAACTCAGTCCTTGATAGAGGGCTGCAGAGCATTTTATATTAGAAGCAGGGCCGGTGCTAGGTTTTATTGCACCCTAGGTGAGGGGCGGGGGATGGGGTGGGGTGGGTGGTGGGGCAGGGGTGAGGTGGGGGGGCATGGGTGGGCAGGGTGGGGGCGGGCGGGGGCGGTGGGCGGTGGGGTAGGGCGGCAGATGGCGGGGGACGGCGACGGGTGTGCGGGGGTGGGCGGCGATGGGTGCGGTAGCGGTGGCGATGGGCAGCTGGTGGGCGGTGGGGGGAACGGACGGCAGTGGCCAGCAGCCGGGGATGGAGGGGCAGGTGGTCCAGCGCCTGCTGTCCATTTTGGCGCCCTAGGCAACTGCCTAGTTCACCTTAATGGAAGCGCCGGGCCTGATTAGAAGTCACTATATTGGAACTGGTTTCTTGGCTCAAACTATAAAGAAACTGAGTTCTGCAGTGGCATTTATACCAATATTTAAAATGCACTGACGACTGCTTTGTTGTCCATTATAATTTCCCAGCTAGGAAATTAATTCCATAATCAGCTTAAACTAAGTAGGTGAAATTGCTATGCTTGAAATTGAGGGAGGGGGCATGGGAAATGGGAGGGGGTAGGATAATACCTACCTAGAAGCACACTTTTCCATTATTTCTCTCTGTGTTGTTAAGGCTTTTTACAGGATCACTGCAACGTGTTTTCTTACAGCTAACAGACAATTCCACCCACCCCCCAGTTAAATTGGCACCTATCCCATATAAATATTTGTCTCTCCTTTCACCTTCTGCGGTGGCCCCTTGCCACCACATCACGAGTACCAGCTGAAGAATAAGAATTTTAGTCAGGGAATGTGCAGCCTTCCAGATGTTGCTGGAAAGCAGCCCACTTAGAATTTATTGTGAATGTACAGCTGTGCACTATGCATTCATCCATGCACCCATGTAGGTACTCTAAGAATATGAAGAATTCTTGCTGAATAAGAATTGTTCTTTGTTCCGCCTCCATGCCCTCTCTGTTTTTCACATTGTAGCCAACCAGAGACCTATGGGGAACCAATAGAAGGACGTGGCTGCCCTTGAAGTGCAGATTTTGATCTTCTCAGAAACTGGCACCCAGAGACCTACTGTGTCCCATACTGGATGTGATAGATAGCTATGCCAACCATTAGCCAATGAGAGGCCTATCTTTCATGGACCGGCCAACTCTTTTTTTTTACAGCAATCTTGCTTCATTGAATGGTCTTGTTCAACAATTTGCCATGCATGCAAAGAAGCACCTTCTTTTTACATGCCTGAATCTGGTGTCTTTCACTGTTTCTGGATATCCCCAAATTGAATTTGAGAAGAATGTGGGAGGAACCTGACAGATCCGTTCATGCAAGCCTGAATTCTTAGCTCTTAAAAGCCTTTAAACGCTTCACTTTCCGTTTGGGTTCAGATCAGTTGCTTTTTGCTTAGTGTCATAACCTTGTGGTTGTGGTTCTTTTGGATATGTCTTGTTTTTAACAAGCATTGCACTTCTTGCTGGGAAGAATTGCCTAGTTGAATTTAACCACTGCAGCTTAGAGAGGCACTGAGTAAAAATACTAAATCCCACACATGCAAAATACATATTTAAATATATTTCCAGGGTGTGTTTAGCCGAACTGGCTATACTAGAGGGAGCCAGAGAGCACACAATGGACATCCTTTGTTCCAGTAATTCCTTTCATTTCAGAGAATTCCCAGTTCCCCATGGCTGGGCTTGGTGGTGCCCAGGATCACCATAACACACACTTTGGGAACCACTTTTGCATTTAATTGTATTCTACTGGGCTGACGCCCAGGAAGGTGCCCACACAATTCCAGCTTTCCAAAAATTCTTAGGCAACAAATAACCCTGAGATTTAATTCCAGAGGTTACTGGTAGAGATGGGCATGACTCAGAAAAAAAATTTTGTTTTCGTTTTCGTTTTCGGCTAGGGTCCGTTTCGTTTCGTTTCCGTTTTCGTGAGCTAATTTCAAGATTTTTCGTTTTCGTTTCGTTACGTAACGAAAATGAAAAAATGAAAACGAAAACGAAAATTTTTTCGTTTCTCCCCATTTAGCTCCATTATGTGTTTTTCCAGTAACAAAAAACGAAAATTGGCTCAAAATTAGTCGTTTCATTTCCGTTTTCGGTCCATTTTTGAACCGTTTTTTGTTTTCGTTTCGTTACGTAACGAAAATGAAAAAACGAAAACAAAAACGAAAATACCGCTAAGTCATGCCCATCTCTAGTTACTGGTGTTGTATGTCGGCAGCAGCTATTTCACCAATGAGAACCATCAAGCCGCCGCCCCCCAGCAAAACTACTAGAATCTTTTTGGTTTTTCTTTTCTTTGTGACATTAAGCAGGCTTCTTAAAACATATGTCCCCTTTACCCTCTTTGACGGTTACTTCACGTCCATTCTTGTCCCGGGAGGAAGTTTGTTGCGTGTTGATGTCGGTCGCGGTCACGTGGTCTTCTTCTGGTTCTGTCCCTGTTCCCGTGTATGCACGGGCATGATGGATGATACCGACATGACTGTTACCGCACATCCTTGTTCCGTGATGAGATGTGAAATTCCATGCCTTTGTTCTCCTTTTTTTTCGGCCCGACCTTCCATTTTTCGATGTTTCGATTCTCTGAAGCCTTGCCTTCAATGCGTTATGGAGCTAAGTTTGAGGCATTTGTCTTGTAATCTCTCTGCACTGCATTGCTGACTCCATAGGGAATGTACTGGCGAATGGCACTTTGCACTCCTGCCACTAGATGGAGAATGGCACGTTGTGTGACGAACCTAACCTCACGGGCACTCATATCGGAATGAGAAGCGAAACGAGGAGATTCCCGAGGCCAGGGAGGGGGATCTCTCATCCCATTTAAATTGCAGTTCAGGGGGGCATGGTCGGGACGAACTCCCCTCATCCCGCAATGGACGTGCGGTTAGATTACTTCGTACCGGTCCCAAGCGGGACCACGAACAGCGATGAGATGGATGTGAAGTTTCAGCCTTTTTAATCTTCTGCCTCAAGCATCAGAGCCATCTGCCTTCATACACCCTATCCACCCACTAGCTACAAGCAGTGGAGAGTTGGGGAAGGCAGGGGAGAGAGTGGAGGGTAAGACGCTACTCATTTGCAGTACTATTAGTGGAAGCTACAGTTACCAATTCAAATCTGGGAGAGAAAGATAATTGGAAGAGCTGATTGCCAGGCACCCTCCCTTATTGACTCACAGGGCACAGAGCGAGGGGATTGAGAGAGAGACAGAGAGTATGTGAGCGAGGCACCGAGAGATGGGATGAGAAAGGGAGAGGGCAGATGAAATTATAGCTCTGCTCTCAGAGGAATATTAATGTAATAGTTTTAACATGATCCTCCTCACTTTTTATCAAGTAAAGTTAATAAAAAGGCATGGCTCGGGTAATTCTGTGCAATATTACATTTTCCTCGCCATAATTACCAGCCAGCGTTCACTTTGCGAGCTAATGAAACTTTTGGACCTTTGGGGGAAAAGGAAAGTGCTTGGGAATGTGCTCCCCCCCAGGCCACAAAACCTCATGGAAGAACACAATTTGTTTGCTGAAACTTTCGTGTGCAGTGCTCCAAAAAGATTGGCGGCTCCGTAGCCGCTTGTCGGCCGGCGGAGCTTCTTTGCCCCCTCCTCGCGCGAAGCCTCGCGAGAAGGAGGCGGCGTGGCTTCAGGGCCGGGCGGGGCAGCTGTATAAATGCTGCGCCCGCCCGGCCCGGGGCCTCTTTTCCCATACTGGCATTTTTAACTCAGGTCTCCAGCTGTCTTTCAACAGCTGCATGGTTAATGGTGTGTTCTTATCTCATGCATTGGCCCCCAAAACCTTTTCTAAGACATCGATCAAAATCTTTTTGCGTTGTCATACTGGAGCAGGCACAAATGGCATAACATACAAAAGGCAGTGGGGTCAGTTTCAGAAATCACTGTCGGTTTTTATCTGTTGGGTAGCAAGTCATGACAGAAGGGCTCCATGGGTCAGGCGATGTGTGTTAGCAAAGATTTACTTCCCAGATAGAAAAAACTGGGTGAAAACAGATCAGCGAAGGCAATGTTGAATTGTGAATGCAAATGGATGCCGTGGGGTGAGATCTTTGGAGAAAGACAACATCCAAAGCAATTTTTTCCTGGGGGAAGCCTGTTTGAAGTTGAATCACTTGGACCCCTGTACCCTAAACCTCTCAAAATTGGGGGTGATAAGGGGAAAGCTTGAGGAAGCTCAAGTATTTTCAAGCACAGAAAATTGCACTTAGAAATATTTTTTCCAGGAGAGACCCACTTTGAAGTTGAATAACTTATCCCCCCAAACCCCAAATATCTCCGAATTTAGAGGACTTAAAGGTGACAGTGAATTGAAGGTACCCACCAAATTTGGTGCCTCTAGGACCCATGGAACCCATTTTATAGAAAAATGAATTAATTTGTTTCTGTTTTGTTTCTTACATTTTTTTCAAAAATTCGTTTTGAAACGAAATGAAACTAATCAAGGGGTGACGAAACAAAACAAAATGAAAGACATTTTTTCTGTTTTGTGCCTATCCCTAATGTTATCCATATACTTCCCACTTGAGCCAGCAATGACTTTTAGGAAGCAACTGTGTTGTGCACCAGAAAAAAAAGCTTTTAAAATCTGACAGTGCAGGCTAAAATGGCTCCCCTTTCTTCTCATCATTCCATGTATTATTTGGCCATGCTTATTCCCATTGTTTTTTGGTAGCCCTAAGGCTCTAAGAAGGTGCTAGTTTTTTATGGCTATCTATTATGAGCACGCTGGACATTCACAGATTTTCTTGTTGAAATGGGTCAGTTTTGTTAGGACCAAAATTTGAACAGTCCCAGGGTCCTCCAGGGGAAAAAAAAAGAAACTGCTTATATATAGAGATTGGCACAACTCAGCAAAATTTTTGTTTTCATTTTCGTTTTTTGTTTCCGTTACGCAACAAAAATGAAAACGAAAATTTTCCAGAAAACAAACCGAAAACGAAAATGAAACAAAAAAAATTGCCCTGTTTTTCGTTTTCGTTATGGCAGGCACATTCCAATGAAAAGAATGCTAACAAAAATGAAAAATTTTCGTTTTCGTTTTGTTTTTTGTTTTGTTTTGTAACGAAAACGAAAATGAAAAATGCACACACACCCCCGAAAAATGAAAACGAACCGAAACGGACCCCAAAACGACAAACGAAAAACGAAAAATTATTTTTTTGAGTCGTGCCCATCTCTACTTATATACCATTTTCCAGGGGGGGGGAAGAAACTGCTTATATACACACTCTCTGGGTGTTTTACAAGTAAGTATGCAGCCACATATTTCCAGTCCCCCCCATTAGTAAGCCGGGTACTCATTTTACTGACTACAGAAGGATGGGAGGCTGAGTGAACCTTGAGCCTGCTACGTGGAATTGAAGCCCAGATTGTCAGCACAGTTACAGGTGGAGTACGGCAGTAGAGTAAAAGAGGGAAGTGTTTGTCATCCAGCTGTCCAAAATCTCAACCGAAAGAGACAAATCCTTCAACACAGTTGTGCAGTCCAGCCAGTTTATGGCTGAGTGGATTGGAACTGTCTTTATCAGGTCCTTGCCACTTAACACATTGGCTGTAGGAAAATGTTGGCGCATCATGATGTTATTCACTTGGATATTATACTCTCCTTCCATCACTGCTTTCCTACGATGTTGTTTGTTTCCGCCCCATCTCTTCCACTAGACTAGAATAGTATTGGACCACTCTTTGCCACTGGCTTCGCCAACACCTGTGTAATGTATTATGTACACAACCAAAATGAATGTTTCCTATTTGATTCTCCTCTTCCTTCCAATGACTTATCTTCCCACCATCTCTCTGCCAATGTGCTTAATGAGCCCAATCTAGTTATTTTTTTAAAGAAAATAACACCTTTGCACTGGCTGCATACCACAGCACAGAACGCAAAAGCAATGTATTCGGGGAGAGCTTATCGATTCTGACAAAAAGAAGTACCTCCTGGGTGTTCATTCCTGCAAATGAGATATAACATAGTTTCCTATTTCCCTGGGGTACCGTACCATTCACACCATCAGACTGCAGTGGACCGAGATCCATTAAAAGTTTTAAAGCTAATCATCGGCTCGGCTATGATATCCTTTAACTCGCTTGGCAAGGTGTGGTCAGGATCCCGTCCCACTGTCAGCATTGCTGGCTAGAGCTGGTTTAAGGTATTGAAAATTTTATTATTTTATTTTTATTTTTTTAAGCTAATAATCTAATTCCGCCAGGCTTGCTTTCTACCTGCCAGCTGCTGGCATGCGTTTGATCAGGACTGGTAGCAAATGCATTTCATAGAAGTGAAGGAAATGTTTAAAATATCTATCTGCCTTTCTGTTACCAGGGCCGCAGTGTCGTGTGTGTGTGTGTGTGTGTGTGTGTGTGTGTGTGTGTGTGTGTGTGTGTGTGTGTGTGTGTGTGTGTGTGTGTGTGTGTGTGTGTGTGTCTGTGTCTGTGTCTGTGTCTTTGTCTGTGTCTGTGTCTTTGTCTGTGTTAGAGGAAAATGTCATGGAATATCTTAAAAATACATCCTTGGAGAAAAAGATGCTGTGTTCCCTCACTGAGCATGGCACAGGGTTTTCTTTATATATTTAAATATATTTACCAGATTTATGCTAGGGATCCTTTCCTCTACATGTTTTAGGACAGTTGATGATGCAGGGGCTACATAACATTTATTTATTTATTTATTTATTTATTTATTTATTTATTTATTTATTTATTTATTTATTGCCTCATTATACCACTCATCAGGCAGCGGGATAACATTGAAAATAGGGCCATCTTCTCTTTCTCATACTTGCACACTTCCAGATATATCCAACAACAAATTTCATTAGAAACAAAGCAAGGATTCCCCTACCTTCCTGCATGGTAATATTAACTACTCTTGATGAGTTAGGGGGAGTAAAATAAAACTTAAGCTTGCAATCCAAAGAAATCTTACTAGGGGATATGTTTGTTGATGCCATCAGGATGATTGACTCATGCTGATTGAATATATATAGTTTTGCACCATCAACGGCCGATTCCCTCCTCCCTGGAGTCTTTTTAAATCATTGTTCATTTGTTTGACTATATAAATAGCAGAGCACCAGGGAGGGCGGTTTGATGAAGGCCCTACATTTCAGGGATGTTCATATGGAGGATGGAGGCCTTCAAGTACAAACAGCCACAATTTACACTCAAAGATAGGCTGTTTGTAGCGAGTTTGGAAAGGGCAACAGCCTTTTGTGCTGGCACAGCACTCATGTGCTGGCTGATCTCAAATCTGCTGGCACAATGGGATACTCCAGCACAACTGTTGTGCTGGCTGAGATCAGCTGGCAGACGAGCTGAAAAAATGAGAGGAACGACAGAGGTGCAGAGATACATGAAATCTAAATCTCCCTCCGACCAGATTCACAGCCATTTTGCTGGCACCTAGTTGGGGCAATGTAGTCCAAAGGAATTAGGGTAGATGTAAAGGTAAAGGTAAAGGTTCGCCCTGCATAGGCGAGCTAGTCGTATCCGACTCTAGGGGCAGTGCTCATCTCCGTATTCAAGCCAAAGAGCCAGGGTTGTGCAAGGGCCTTTTTACACGACCCCTAAGATCCGCTGGTCCCTTAAATTCGGACCAGAGATCTTGAGGGTTTGTTGCTCTTCCTTCCTCCCCACCACTCCGCACGTCTTGGCTGCTGGCTGCGTGAGGGGAGGGAGGAAAAAAAGCCTTTAAAAGGGACAAAAGAAAAAGCCTTACCTCTGGTGCCTGCTCCGAGCCCAGGTGGGAGCCACGATTACTTCCTGGTTCCTCTTAAAGGGGCGGGAGGCAAAAGAAAAACAACAAAAAGAAGCGAGGAGAGCCGGCACTCTCCGCATCAAAATTTTTCACCCTCTTCAAGCAGGTACAAGAAAAGTGCGCTGGGTTGCGCTTAGGTGGGCGTGGTCGCACTTAATTTCCTCTAAACTCCGGAGCTGGTGGGGAAACATTTTTAAGCTCCGGAGCTTTCAGCCATTTGCAGCGGAGTTTAGGGGTCGTGTATAAATGCCCCAAGTCCATGGCCATGTGTCCGGCATGGCTGCAAGGAAACACTGTTAGACGTAGTGGTGCCCTAAGTTTTTTCCAGCATCTCTAGGCAAGGGGGGGAGGGGAGATTCAGCTCAGCTATAGCTGGCTTAGTGTCATTTCAGCCAGTTCTCAAATATCTTAGGGCTCTATCACATGTCCTTTAAAATGCTAATTAAATTTCAAAATAAAGTGTTTCCAAAAATCTTGTCCCCATGGCCACTGGGATTTAAAATAACCCGGGTATGCCCCCTTTAGCGAGTTTTCCAAGACCTACTGGAGAAGTTGGGAATTTTTGCTCCTGTAAAAAATGTGAGCCAGAAGTCCATGGGAGCTCGCATGTGAACCGGGTTTGTGATTCCCCCCCAGCCCCGACCAGTTTGTCCTGGGGCTTGTTGGTGCTTTAATTTTTTTTTTCAAATTTCCCCTCCCCCCACCACTGATCAGCTGGCCTTCAGGCTGTCAGCGCTGTTTTTTAAATTTAATTTTTATTTTTTTTCTACCTCCGACCAGTTCGTCCTAGGGCTCATTGGCACTTTTTTTTTAATTTCCGCTCCCCCCAGCACTGATCAGCTGACCTTCGGGCTGTCAACCCTGTTTTATTTATTTATTTATTTATTTTTCTATCGCCACCTGCTGGCCCTGGGGCTGGTCTGCACTTTTTTAAAAAAAAATCCTTGTACATGGGAATGGAGATCCCACATCTTCAGTCACATGCCCAAGAAAGAAGAAAAGACAGACTTTCACAATATCCGGATCTTTCCCCAGCTGAGATAGCGTCCTTAGTTGGTTAGGCTTGGACCCCTCCAGAATGAGCTGTGAACTGGGCATAGAAATACACAGGAAGTTGGTGGAGCGCTTTCTTTAAGAAATCTTGAGTCCTCCACTTTATCTCATCCTCTTGCTAGTAAATTGCAATCGTCATGCACACAGAATCCAAATCTCACTGATAGGAGATATGGTTTAGCTAACTTTTACAGGCCTCATGAGTATCTGAAGGAAAAACCAACCTTTAATGATAGCATCCCCTCAGTCTGTTCCATTGCCTTGGGGCTATTTGGGGTTCATGGTGGGGATTGGCCTCACAGGTCCCTTCCAACTCAATTGTCCTATGATTCTAGAAATGAGAATATATTTCCACCACAGTTGTGCAGGGGGAAGCCAGGTATATTAACCATCCTAACATCCAAATGGTAAATACAGGTGAACTCAACTTTTGGGCGTACCTGTGCCTGTCTTTTAAAAAGTACACTGTTCACCATTTTGTCCCCTAGACATAGGACACTAGGGAATCTCTAAGGCACCAAAACTGTAGACTGCAAAGTCGGCAGCTTGGCGGTTCGAATCCCAGGTGCCACGCAGCAGAGTGAGTTCCTGCTGATACCCCCAGCTCCTGTCAACCTAGCAGTTTGAAAGCATGTAAATACAAGTAGATAAATAGGTACCGCCGTAAAAGGTGGGAAGGTAAAACAGTGTTTCCTTGCAGCCATGCCAGCCACATGGCCATGGACTTGCACAACACTGGCTCTTTGGCTTGAATACGGAGATGAGCACCGCCCCTAGAGTCGGACACGACTAGCATGCATGTGCGGGGGGAACCTTTACGTTTATATATATATGTGTATTTTATATTTCAGGACAGCATTCGTCTGGGGGTTTAATGTGAAAGAATATACAAAAGGGGGAGCTGATGCAAAATTCTATATATTTTAAAGAGTTAGGGGCTAGAAAGGCTGCCAAGGGAATCAATGAAAAATAATTGGTATCGTTCTATAGGTTCTACATATAGGAGAGCAGAAGGCAGGTTGTACACACCGTGGGGACAGCCGGTGCTTGGAAAGACAAGCTGCAAGGGAGGAATAAAATACAAATTTGGTGAGGTGTAAGCTTGCAGATAAAAAGTTGATTTATGGCTAACTCTTGTTGTTTTCCCGAAAAGAAAGCTCTCTCTGCTCAAGAGTCTCAATTTGGAGCAGCTTAATCAACGCCAGGGTGGAATTATAATGCAACGAGAAATTATGATAAAAGAGTCAAACTTGAAAGTGGTCCAAATAAGGTCCCTGTGACTAGTGTAATTGATTTCAGAGGCTTGTATGTGGAATGTTTCATTATTTTGTGCAGACACCAGTTATTCTGTTTTCTTTGTAATTTAGGCTTGCTGTACCACTGGTAATGATGTTCCTGGCAGCTGCAAACAAAATGTTCTGGGTAAAAGTGGGGCAAAGTCATATTTAAATACTACAGATTGATGCTTGTTAAGCAGTGTTCTCGTTTCATTTTCTACCACGTTCGAAAATTAATAAAAGAAAAACAAGCATGCAGTGTTTTATCTTCTTTATTGGGCAAGGGAGACCGTTTCCAACAGAAGTGTGTTCCTAGCGTTGAGATCCAACTCTTCATTTCACAAGCAATCATCAGGAGGGATTCTAAATTATTTCTTTATGCTGTGCAGAGAATTTGAGGCAGATGAGCAATGGACATCAAAGTGCTCACAGATAAATAGGCATGTAAAGAAAAACAACAGATTGATATTGAGCAGAGATCAGTGCGATGCTCTAACTGTAGGGGTGAGGACAGTGCACAATTACAAGACTGGGGATATTTGGGTCTAAAATGCTACAACTGAGAAGGATCTTGGAATTGTTGTAGACCGCAAGCTGAGTATGAGTAAACAGTGTGATGTGGCTGCAAATAAGGCAAATACTATTTTGGGTTGTATCCATAAATGCATAGTGTCCAACTGCTGTGAGTTATTAGTCCCCTCTGTTTGGCACTGAGAGTTGTCTTGAACATAAGAATGTAAGAAAAGCCCTGCAGGATCAGGCCAATGACCTATATTAGTGATGGCAAACCTTTTAGAGAGCGAGTGCCCAAAGTGCAATTCAAAACCCACTAATTTTTTTTTTTTTTTTGCAAAGTGCCAATACACTGGAAATCGATGGCCAGTGACCAGATGGGTGACCCAAACAGAAATGGCAAGAGACTGTCAATAAAGACATGCAAACTGTTGACTTGGGACTGAAGACACAGTCTGTCAGACAAAGTGGTCTTTCAGAATCCAAAAAGCAGACCCCACACCTAGAAAGAAGAAGATTGAACGGGGGAGGGGGGTTGCACTTGGTGGCCTAATAAGCCCTTTCCA
>JAHTLZ010000327.1:16105355-16115461 GCA_023846285.1 Phrynocephalus versicolor
CCCAGGAGCTTCTGCCACTAGCTGTGCTGGCCAGGATTTCTGGGAGTTGTAATCAACAACATCTGGGGACCCAAGGTTGAGAACCACTGGTGTAGACCAATGCACTCCCCAACAAAAGATATCTAACAGAGGATGGAACTACATCATCATTGGCAAATGGCTGGTTTGTGTACATCCAGGGAAGTAGAGACTGCCAGCTACTGCTACAATTTGTTTAAGTGTCAAATAGCTCTTATTGTTAGGACAGTTGTCATAAAGTTTTGCTGCAATCAGCTTCTCTTCTTTTCCCGCATATCTAGACTTGCCATCAAAGCTACACTTCCATGAAGGAAATTTCAGATGCTCAGAAACACTGCAGAGAAGTTGTAGCAGATAATAGTGCAAGATAAGAATATCAAGGTCTTTACTAGTGGGAAACTCCCAGTGTGATACTTCTTTGAGATAATTCCTCCAGTCTCAAGAATCTCAAGAGTAATATATTTATCCCTTCTGGAAATTAGTTACTGAGATTCCACTTATTCTCTCTTTTAAAATAAAATGATTCGCTCAACAAGAAGAGTTCATAATTGAAATATCAGGTGTCAGAAAAGTACCAGATAGTGGGCAATCTCACTTCTATGCACCCAATATGTATAATTTAAATTACATTAGGTGAACATGCCAGAAACCAGACTACAGTCAACAGATTTGTTTCTCTCTCACTTGACACAGTTTCTACCAAATGTTCAAGGAGAAGACGTCACAGCTTTAATGTGGCAAGGTGAATCCCAGAAAACACTATATATTTTTCATTAGTAGTGATGAGGTGATGGATGATGCTACACGAATGCTTTTCCTTTAACAACACACATCAGGGAGTGTATAGATGTGAAGTGATGGCAAAGAATCAAACAGTGCAAAGACACCAATAGATTGTTTTATACTGGGCACATCCGATCTCGCCTGATCTTGGAAGCTAAGTCGGGTCGGGCCTCACTAGTACTTGGATGGGAGACCACTAGGGAATACCAGGTGCTGTAGGTGCCTGGAGTAGGAAGTGGCAAGCCACTCCAGTATTCCTGCCAAGAAAACTCCATGGACATGGGGTCACAAAGAGTTGGTCATGACTGTAATGACACCACCACCACCACCACCACCACCACCACCACAACAGAAATTATAGAGATCATAGCTGAGAACTACCCAGGGCCTCGTGTTTGGGGTCCTCCTGAGATGAAGCAAAAGAAAATATATCAACAGTAGACTCCACTGTTAGCCCAAAGACTATTTATACCCACATCGCAAAGGTTTCTCAGCACTTTTCACATTTTCTTTGTCACTCTTCCCCCTCAGATTTAATGAACCATAAGGAATTCAGTGCTATAAAGTATTGTTTTTCCATCAGGTTATTGGTTTGAGACAGACAAGCACCGAATGATGGTACCCAGCACAAAAAGGATCTCTATTGTTTGGCTGTATCGTTAAATCTCTTTTCAAAGATGGTCTTTTGTATCCTCTGGGGTTTATTAATGGGTTGTATCTTCCCTTGTCTTCCTGTACACCATATTAACAATAGTTTGATTTACGTGTGTTCTGACTGAGCACATTTTTACAGTGTTGTTATTTGCTTTATTCTTGGGAAACTAAAAAGGCATTGAAAGGAGGTAAACCAAAGCAAAACAGGAAGGGTTTTTTTTCCCCTTAAAAAAGCAGCTCATCTAACATGTGGACCTCTGTGGTTCTATTACTCATTTTAATTATCACAATAATGTATAAAATTGTTGACTAAAGAGACAGCCCAGTGCTCTAGCCTTTTCTTCTCTGACTGACAGAAATATTCCAAACCACCTGTCTTCCCAGGGTAGGAAACCATTTATGATAATAATGGTGAATTTTCTTTCTGTGACAATGAGAACTTCTTTGCAGTAGTGGAACAGGTGATACCTTTAGGCTCCTATAGAAATAGCAGAACATTGCTAATATTTGCGGGGCAAAACCCCCTTCCTCAGAGCAGTACTAATAGGTTATAACATGGCAAAAGATGGATTTGCCAGGAATTATTTCTTCGGTGTAGAATCCATGGCAAGATGGAAAAAAGCCAGGCAGTGTGCTTCAGGCCTGGAGCTTGGGTGTTCTTGGGCTGCCTCTGAAGTGAAAAGAGGGAGGAGGTGTGACTTGCCGAGACCAAAAGTCCCTGATTTGTCATCGACGGAAGAGGGGTTTGGTGTAGAAGGCCCATGCGTTTCATTTGAGGATTGGGATAAAATTTGGAAAAGTCCACTGAACTCCTTGCTGTTCCATGCATGTGATGCTGAAATATCCAATAAGCATTCCGAGCCCAAGCTTCTAGAAACTTATGCTTGGACTAGCTTACACATTCCTTAGATAAAGTCTAATGCAAAGTGAAAACTGTCCTGCTAATATCAGACTAAGAAAATGACTCTATGTCCAACCATCCTTAATTTCCTTACAATCTCCCTGGCCAATAACCCACTCACCAGTTGGAGCATGTTTGTCCTCTTTGACACTTCTACCAGTACCCAGCAGGAGCAGGAGCTTGCCTGTCCTCCCTCCTTGTCTGAATGGGTGGTTAGTCAAGGAGTTATGACAAAGAAGCCCATGTTCCTACCAGAGACTTGGTAGAGCAGCAAAAGAGGAGGAAGAGAGGAGCACTTACTGGCTGGTGAGTGGGGGGTACAGAAAGCGAGGGCATCTGGGAAAGGAATGCATAGCACTTTGGGTGTCATGCGTATGAACTGGCAGGAACCTCCCAACTGATGCTTGTGACCATCTTTTATGTGTGAAAGAGGATATTCAGTTTTTGATTTTTTTAAAAAAAATTGCAGAATAACATATTAATGCATTAATGCATAATGATTCAGAATTATTTATTTATTTTATTTTATTTATATAGCTTGTATGCTGCCCACTACCCAAAGGTCTCTGGGCGGCTCACAATCAAAGTAAACGATTTAGACAATTAAAACATCAAATTGCAATAAAATTAAAACAATAAAACATTTAAATACAACAAATAAAATATATTAAAACACTGCACTAAAATCACCATCAGGACCCGCAATAATCGCCATCAGGACCCACAAATAATTACATATACAAGCGTATACGTAATTATCATGCCAGAAATAGACTACATCTATTCCCCATCTCCAGGGATGGTCCCTGTCCCAGACTGACCTTGGATGAACTAGAACAAACTGGCGAATTCCTAGAAATGGGCAATATGGAGGTTATGAGTGCATATTGCGCCTATTATGGGAAATTCTCCAAAATCAATAGCTGTAAGATAGCTTCAAGCATGTATATCCCTGTGGAAGCTGCTTCAGAATCACTGCTTATTTTTACGTAATTGCAGGGTCGAAGCAAAGAGCTTTAAAAAGATATGTGCCGAATCATCAAGCTGTTGACCTTTCCACTGTGACATTTTAATTAAAGCACTAGGAAAGCATGTGGAAAGTGCATGACTGGAAGAGAAAAAAAATATCAATAAAAAGCTATAGAAAGCAAACCAGATATATTTCTGATATTATGGGAGTTTATAACTCTTTCCCTCGCCCAATCAAAACATTATCTTTTTATTGTATTTGAGCTGATTAGTAACTTCCCTGAAATTGTAATGGGAAATATGAGGGTATTTTTAACGAACCTTGACACAATTTAACTGCCTGGCAAATAAAAGGGGAAATAAATCCACCTTGATGTCCACAATCAACTCAAATACTGGGTTCAGTGGTACCTTGCTGCATCTACAACATTTTCAAACATTCACTTTCTAATTATGAATGAATGAATGAATCTTTATTTACGGTTTTTAACCAAATCTTTCTAATTATGGGTATAATTCAGTCTTATTAAATACACAAGAATAAAACGCCATAACAAAACATATAGTATTTACAACAAAAGCAAAGCAAACTGAAATTTAGGTTAGAATTGAATGCTAATTCCTGTAATAGTTAATGCCGCAATTTTGTCATCTGACTCCTTGTTGTACACACCACTGCAAGAAATTTTGTTAACCATTACTGTCATTTATTTCATGCAAGGAGTTAGAGAGGAAGGGAGAAACTTTTGAAAGATTTTTGTCTACTAGCTTTATGAAATGTCAAATATGTCTGTGAAACTGTCTGCAGAAAATATTTGTTCTTATAGATCCTAAAAATAATAGCCCTGTGCCATCAGGCCATTTCTAACCCAGTTAGGCAATGCAAGTGGCTTATAATTCTTTTAATCTAGGGCAGTGGTTCCCAACCTGGGGGTTGGGACCCCTTTGGGGGTCGAGCGACCATTTCACGGGGGTCACCATGAGACAGTGAAGAAAAAGGCACAAACGGCTTGGGTCTGGAGGAGGAGGTAGAGGAAGGGGGGAGAGTGAGTAACAGCTTGATAGGTTGGAGGGGATGTCAGTCATTGGCACCGGAGGCTGCGATTGGCTGAGGGTGCCTATAGAGGGAAGTTCTCTATGGTACCTGTGGCAGTGGCCTACCAAAAGGGTCTTATGGCCTCTTCCAAGCAGGGCAAGGGGGTCACCACAACATGAGGAACTATTAAAGGGTCACGACATTAGGAAGGTTGAGAGCCACTGAGCTAGGGGTACCCCGTGATAGTGGAGCTTGCCCAAGGCGCTTGAGGCACAGTGGGAAATTGAAACCCCAACCTGACTCCATGGCCAGATACATAAACTAGCCCCCTAACACATTATTAATATATGTGATGGTATACTCCTGGGATAGAGCAACAGCGCCCCACAGTGTAAATTTATATGACTTGTAGGCAATAAGAAAATGCAAAAGTCTACCTAACTCTAGAATAATCTGTTCCCACTGTAGTCAACCAGATATATATGGGGATCCTGTAGGAAAGATATAATAGGGAGTCAGTGCAACAATCACTGCTAACTTTTGTCTCTGATGGTGCTTAACTCTAGTTGTGATTCACCCCTCCAGTATACTAACCTATGCACAATCTCTGTGATAATTGGGAGTTGTGTAATCAGGAGATGGAATAGATTTTACACAACACTGTATCCTCAAATATTCATGGCCGGTATTGCTAGAATCTGCTTCAGTTAGGTTTTAATTAAGGTGGATGGAATGAAGACCCTAAGCATGTGTGCTGGCACCAATCCACATGTGTTTAAACAGCAAGTCCAATTTTGTGGCCTTCAAAGTTCAAGTGAGAAAGATAGGTACTGACTTTTACTTCTACAAGACTCTTTCTAGGAAGTGTCTGTGTATGTGTACCATTGTTGAAGCTAATGTGACAGATACTTATATGAGCTTTTTCACCAAGGACTGCCTCCTGTACTTTGCCTGACAGAAGCACTGAGTGTATCTCGAGGCTTGAAACAATTCCTAAAGAGATTTTGGATGGAATAAGATTGTGCCAGTCAGCCATCGTAATATGAATCTACAGCTAGTCCTTGTCGGCTGTCTAAATTCACCTGCTGTGAAAGGGCTGCTCGTTCTAATTTGTGTAGTGGAAGCAACTGCAGGAGGAGCAGCCATGCTGTGCTCTGTAATCTGATTCTGAATGCTTTGATGCATCACTACAACTTTATCCTCTAGAACTCAGGTTTGCAGAAATGTTTTCAGGTGCATTAAGGCCCACTTTGCCCGCCTAGCCCAGAATAAAGAGATGAGACCAGATTGTGGGGTTCAAATGGGGCCACAATTTATTGATACAAAATCCATTCTCTTTCAACTGATCACTGACCCTTAAACAAGGGGGCCTGAATGTACTGCAAATAGGTATGGCTTAATCCCTTATTAATTCAGGACGGTGCTGCCCACCTGTTCAGCACCCTCCCAAAGATTAGCCATCAATCCCATTTGGGCAGCCCTCCATTTAATAATGTTAATCCTTTCGTGCCTGTTGCCTTATGATTCCTATAATCCTAACAATCTTTCCTAACTCTCAGTTTGAGGGCGACCGACCTGTCTGGGTGTCTTATTCAATTTTAACCTGAATTAACTTGACCTCTTGCACTACCCACAAATTGTGACCGGGATTAACTGGAAGCCTCATGGAATAACCCAACGAGAACGGGATGGGTGAAAACACACAGCCCCTCTGGGCCAAACTGAGTAGCAGCCAAAAATTCCCATCTGGCCCTAAGGCAACCAGCTAATCTCATTCTCTCTATTGGGAGAATAACCACTCAAAAACCTTTGAAACCCTATGTCCAAAATAGCGATAGAGTAACGGATAAGAAGGCAGACTTCTTCTGTTAACCAGACAGGACCTTCTTGTGGTCTTGACTGACTACCTGATGACATGTAGATTAACTTTAGTGAGATATTGAGTGATGGTCATGCACAAAAGCTTAGCATTTCTGTATACTCTAGCTGCATACGGTCGAATAAGAACTGATATCCCCATGTCTGGCATAAAGTGGAAGCCTGCCTGACGTGACATATGCTATCTGCAGCTGACACAAGACATGGCAGGGTATTCCTTGTAAATATAGTCATCTTTATTCTTGTGGTGTAAGGCTATGACAAGCCATCTCCCAGGAGCCTTGTCTAAAATTGATTGTGCAGCTATTTCACATCTTTAACAAACAATTTTTAAAAGCAACATGGTTTTCTGGAAAGCGGGTGGGTATCGGTGAGCCTTTCTGTTCTCAGCTGGGCCCCTCTCAAAGGATGGTGGAATCCTGTATTGCAGCTAAGTTGTTTTAGACCAGGCCTGCACAACAGGTAGACCGTGTGCTACCAGTAGCCTGTGAAGGGTTCAAAACTAACGTGTTGGCTGCTAATTAAAAAGTGAGTGGATAAGCTCTCCACTCATCCCAAGGGCCACCACAGCCCCAGCAAAGTTCTGGGTCTGCCAGCGCACTGTCTCAGCCAAGTGGGGCAGTTTAAGGGCCATGGCATGGTCCCCTGCTCCCTCCAATGGCCAGATGTTCAAGCATGGCAAGGGAAGAGTGTGTATGGTCAACCTTCCCATAGGAATGCATTGAAAATAAATTAATCTGTTCTGGAGGAAACAGATTTCAATGCATTCCTATGGGAAACGGCTGCTCTACTTACTTTTTTTTAAACTTATGATCATGTGTTTGGAATGGATAAAATCCGTAAGTGTAGTCGCCCTCAGGCACTTTGGGCCAGAAAAAGTAGACCTTGGCCTGTTCAAAGTTGGACAGCCCTGTTTTAGACTTTTGGGTCAACAATATTCATTTACATCACAAGATGTAATGACTTCACTTTGTGAAGCCCACAGGTGATAGCTCAGTGGTTTAAGTATCTGGATGCAGAGCCAAAGGTCAAGAGATTGACTCTTCACTGTGCTTCCTTTATAGCAGGCATGCCCAAAGTCTGGCCCGGGGGCCAAATGCAGCCCATTTTAAAATCTTCTCCCTGCTGGCTCAGCCTGTCACTCATCCCTGCTGGTTGGCCCCTCCCTGTGTCGGTGGATATATCATCTTGCAGTTTTATGGTTTGCCTGCCCTCCCTGCCTCCGTCCGTCCCCTTGACCACCACCACCCGGCTCCGTTGCTGCAGTGTCCTCCCCACCTCCTTGCTAGGGAGGGCAGTTTATGTGAGCAGCGGTGCATCTTGGGTGCACTGGCCAATTCCCAGACCATGCAACAGCTGCCGGACCCTTGGGTGTCTTGAAACCCGAGCATTTGCAGCGGTTGCAGATGCACATGGGGCCACGCCTTTTCTCCCCCTTTCAGGCTGAGTAGTCAACCCCCCACACACATTTTCACCTCACCACACCTGGCCCTCCTTGCAAAAAGTTTGGACACCCCTGCTTTACAGGGACTGGACTCACTGATTCATGGGGTCCCTTTCAGCTTTGAAGTTCCAGGCCTCGCTCTTAGATAAGACATAAAGATTGCCCCCACTGCCTGTTCTATGTTCTGGCAAGTGGCCTCAGAAAATAAAGGGAACCAAAACAACAACAACAACAATCACTCTCTGATTAATGCTGATGAGCAGAGAGCTATAAGGAAACATTCCAGAGAAGTGAAGTGTTCTTTTTGAAGGCCACTGAAATCATAGCAGTGCTTGATTGAAATTCTGATTGCTTTTGCCCGGATGCGAAACAGCATACTCGGGAAGCAAACACAATAGTCTTGTGTACAAGCATAATTTATATTTTGAATTCTTTGGAAGAGCACATGTGCATTAAATATATGCCTGACTGGCTGAAATATAAAATATTTGTAAAAGTCAGATAAAGATTCTGGAGCAACTGGCATCAAAGTCAGTTACTGGGTGCTAATGAGGCTTGGTCTTTTTTCCTTTTCCTTTTCCTTTTTAACCACTGCTCTCATCACCCATGTCCCATCCTAAGGCCTGAGCTTCTGCTCCAAAGCGGACTCAAAGCTTTAGGGATGGACAGGATATAATGCAACTGCCTAGATGCCCTAAGCACATCCGATCTCGCCTGATTTTGGAAGCTAAGCAGGGTCGGCCCTGGTTAGTACTTGGATGGGAGACCACGAGGGAATACCAGGTGCTGTAGGCGCCTGGAGTAGGAACTGGCAAGCCACTCCAGTATTCCTGCTAAGGAAACTCCATGGACATGGGGTCACAAAGAATCGGTCATGACTATAATGACACAGACACACACACACACACACAGAAACACACACACACACACACACACACAGAGAGAGAGAGAGAGAGGGGGGGGGTATAATGCCCTCTTAACCATTCTTTACTATAAGTTAAATTAGGAAAAGTTAGAGGAGGTCAAATATTAGATTATTGGACAGAACCTGGGGAAAATAAACTGGAAACACATGGAATTCGCAGGTTGCTGGGCAGCGTTTGTGTTTTGATGTTTCACAATTAATCAATTGTGAAGTGGAGGGACTGTGACAATAAAATTTTAATTGACCATTTATTCATAAATTACTAATATGCTGTACTTGATACTAAATGTAATTTTATTAATTTGCTTGGTTGTGACATTTCAGCTTATTGAAGCTTACAGGAGTGTGATTTGGCCAATATAACAAGGAAGGCATGGACTTTGTTAAGAATAGAAAAGAGGAACTTGAAGCATGTGTTGAAGAAAGTGACAGAGAAAATAAATATTTCTTATCCATATAAATATCAGGCAGTTTTGCCTTTGGAACAATGAGTCAGGAATGGATAAGTCTTGTTTGAGACAATGTGGCACAATGGATAGAAAGATAGAGTAGGACTCAGGAGAGCTAGGTGTGATTGAATCTCCACTTGGCCACATTTCATGTCAGGTCTATGGGATGGCACTGGTAAAATGATTCCTTAAATATATCATGTTTTTTTGAAACCCTTGTTAGGGTTGGTATGGATTGGGTCTCGTCTGGTGGTACATTACACAAACACACACACACACACACACACACACACACAGAGAGAGAGAGAGAGAGAGAGAGAGAGAGAGAGAGAGAGAGAGAGAGAGAGAGAGAGAGGTACCTTGTATAAAGGAATTAATTTGTTCCAAATGAAATTCTGTTAGCAAATTTTCCTTTATACAATTTTCCCATAGGAATGCATTGAAAACGGAGTAATCCCTAATCGCAACCATATTTATGTTGTACGGATTCGCCCCATATAGGTGATTCTGTTAAGCAAATTTCCCCTATCTCTGGAATTTATCTTGTACAGATTTTATGTCATACAAACCGTTTCTTATACAAGGGTCCACTGTACAAGAATGTAGCCAAGATACTGCCTTGGCAGCAATTTCAACCTGAACTCTCTCTTTTTTAAAATGATTGTGAAGATGCTCTCCAAACTGGCCTTAGTAGGTTAATTAAGCAGGGAGGAAATGGCTGCCTCAGCAACATGGGGAATAGCCAGAGTCTTAGGGGTTAGAATTTATTATTATTAAAAAAAGCAGTTTGTAAATAATTTCTGAATGTGTATAGTAATGGGATGGCTGTGAAGCTCTCAGTGATAAAAAAGCAGATTTTTCATCTCCGTGTTCAAACCCTGAGTTGGGAAGACTAACTCTAGCAGGTGCCATTTTGTGTGACAGCACTCGGTCTCCTTTCTCTATTAGGGGGAAAAACAGTGGTACCTTCTATAAAGGAATTAATTCCTTCCAAATGAAATTATGTTAAGCAAATTTTCCTTTATACAAATTTCCCATAGGAATGCATT
>JAHTLZ010000327.1:16115501-16137851 GCA_023846285.1 Phrynocephalus versicolor
TTTTTTTTTTTTTTTTTTGCACAAAACTAGCATGCTGCATTTTCCCTTTGTGAGGTTGTGTGGACACACACAAATACGCAAGCACACGAAAACAGCAACAGGACGGACAATCCTGTAAATATTTAGCTATGCCCGTGCCCCTCACCCACCCAATATAGATCCTCTAAAAAAAATGCAGAGCTGTGTCTGATGAAGCTGATATGAAACCAGTCCTGTGCAGATGTTGAGGAGAAATGCTGTGACATTTCCTCCTGTTTACAGTGCAAGACAAATCATGTCAGGATTTCCATGCACAACAGTGTGATTATGCTGGCACAGTGGGACTCTTTAATGTGAATTGATGCCAACACACACTGTGTTGTTGGCCCTTCAGGTATTCCCTGGCGTCTCTTCTCAGTCCAATTCTGTTCAGTCTGTTTGTTTGTCTCAAGACTCGTGTCGACATGCATAACCTGAACTTGCCTCCTACTGGTGCTTTCTCCTGTTCGCCATCCTTCCGAAACTTGGTAAGAAACTCTTCCTGTCATTCACTGCCTCAGCTAGGTTCACTTGCCATATCATCTTCTGTAAGACAACCAGTCATTTAGAGGGATATTCACAGCAACAAGGATGATGATTGGGATCTCAGTGCCATTATCTTATAATGACATGCTGAATGATATAATCTGATCAAATTATAAGGGTGTTCCATAATTGAGATAATAGTTTTTAATTAAAACTCATTGATACAATAATTTTCACATACTAAAATACCTTCTGGGAGATGGCTGTGTATTTTCTTTTTTGAACAGCGTACTGGAAGAGCAGAGAAAAAGTTCCAATCAGGAGCAGCGTCCTGGATTTCCTTGCCCTACTGATATACAGTAGGAACCCGATATGTACTGGGAATTGGTTCCAGGCCTTCCTGTGGACAACAAAAGCCATGGATAAGACAGAATACCCCCCCCCCAAAAAAAGAACTGCTATTTTGTGATAGTAGCTTGCTTTACGGCTGCTGTTTTGTGACAGTAGCTTGATTTGTGGCTGCTGTTTACGACAGGAGCTGAATTATTTATTTGAATGTTTTACTCTGCCAACCATGGATAACTGAATCAGTGGTTAATGAATCAGTGGATACAGGGATCCGACTGTGGTACATTTTAAGCCTCTGCTTGCAGGAAGCTCCCTTTCTAATGAATGAGGAGATAGACAACTCTTCTATCTGGGGTTTTGTTGTTGTTGCTGCTGTAATCCCCCCCCCCAACACCCTATGGAAACTAATCTGCCTGAATGGGAGAGGCACTGACAATACTAAAGGACTTTCACAAAGCTTTGGTGAAGTCCTGCCATTCTTCATAGCTTTTCCCCACTGTCTCTCAGATATGCCTGGAAGCATTATGAAATGATGCATACACTACCATAAAGAGAGTGGATGAGTTTTCCGCTGAGTTATTGATGCCCGGATCTCATCATCCCCTACTCTGCTCCACTCTACAGCCCTATTAATTTCAACAGGGATTTGCAGCGTGCAGGTAGCACTTGATCCCCTGCCTTCAATGTACTAAATTTTTAAGTGCAGCTTGGACCTGGGAAAGAGGTCATTGGCATTACATTCTTTCATTAGCAGTAAACATGCATGCCAAAGACCTTTTTCTGCAAGCAGAACATAAAGGTTTTATTCGAAATGCTGACTCTTAACGTTAACAAGCACATAAACAATTCAGATGTCCCGGTGCCTTGTTCCAAATTGATGTCTGAAAGCAGGCTCCCATGTTGGAATTTGTTCCACTAAGGTGGGTTTATTTTTGACCCACATAATAGGCACAGCGAGGTGTCTCTATGTTTGGCCTCACATAATCACTCCCCCATAATCCCACCTTGCAAGGGTATTTTAATCATGGACATATTTATCTATTTTGTTCTTTCACACATTGGAAGTCTCTGAGTTTTTGGGGTTTTTTACAAATTAGGGTCAAAAGAGGATTGAAACAAAATTCTCATGTTTTCCAAATTGATGTTGCACTGACGTATGCAGGGTGAAAGGATACTCAATAAGAATCATGGTATGAGCAGTCATGTTGTCTGGAGCAATATCGCTTGTGTGACCGATTGTGTAACCATTTTCACAACCAAACTTTGCCAGATAGCACAACTTTAAGTGCTGGTGGGTGGGTGTGCAAATTTCCAAAAGGAAACTAGCCATCAACAAGTCATTCTCACCATAGACGACATAGGAACCCTGGCACTTTGGAAGAATGGCACAGATTCATCTCTCCAGGCTGTAGCCTTGTTTGCACATGCTCAAAGTCTTTCCTTGTTTATCAGGGGTCTGTGGAATCTGAGAAGAGCTCCTAAAAGGGTCATGCTCCCCCAAACCCAACCCCTCCCCAAAACCAATGCAAACAACTGTCTTAGATTACAACTATGAGAACCTTGATCCCTAAATGTGGTTTCCAATACCTGATCTTGTGATGGAATATAATAGCCTGATAGAAAATGAGGATATTCTCATTTTTTATCTTCATGCCCTTGAGTTAGCACAACAATAGTACAGGGAGGTGGGATGCAGTGGCGTAGCAAGGTTTTTCGGGTGCCTGGGGCCAAAATTGTTTTTTTGTGCCCCTCCGGCCCTCCCCAACTCCATCCCATCCACCCAGCAATCCTGTGGGCGTGGGGCGGGCGGGCGGGTGCGTGTTTGCCTTACCTTTTCCATGCGTGGCAACGAAGATGCAGCTACTGCTCTTGCACACCTGCCTACCTGCCTGCAGCTGGACTCTGAGGTGGCGGGCAGGGGGCGGTGCGCTAGGTGATTTGGTGCCCCCTAATTTCTGCGCCCGGGGAGCCCCGCCCCTTGCCCTCCCCATGCCTCGCCCCGGGTGGGATTGGGGTGAAAACAGTGTGAAATAAATCTGCATAATATTTTATGAAAGGCTAACAGTCTTAGAATCTTAGACGTGCAGAGCTGGGAAGAACGATATGAATCACCAAGTCCAGCCCATGTGAAGGATGCACAGGGGTGAACTGAGCACTCAACCTCTAGCTTGGCAGGCGGCAACCTAAACCACTGAACTATAGATGCTTGGAAGTAGAGATGGGCACGAAATGAGCAATTTTTCGTTTTTGTTTTTGTTTTTTCATTTCGTTATGTAACGAAACAAAAAATGAATTTTTGCCTCCAAATAAAACGAAACGAACAGAAACACCAGAAATTTTGTCGTCCGTTTCGTTTTCGTTACGGGCAGTACATTGAATTGTAGAGATAGGAACGAAACGCGCAATTTTTTGTTTTGTTACGTAATGAAACGAAAAATGATTTTTTTGCAAAAAATTGCAATATTTTTGTGAAAAACGAAAACGAACTGAAATGGACCCCCTAAACGACAAACGACAAACGAAACACCATTTTTTGAGTCTCTACTTTGAAGCGCCAACTGTGCCCCCCTCCCCAGATGTTCATAGCTGAGTGTATAGAATTCTAGCCCCATCCAATCTGATGAGAGCTTTTTATTCTATTTCTCAAAGAGAAATACTCTCAAAGAGAAATAGAATAAACCTTGTTGTTCTGAACCTGTCTGCGCAAATAAAAACAACACTCCTAAACTCTGCACTAAAACAAATTAGATTTATTTGGAAGAGTTCAGTGAACAACATTCTGAATAGGGTTCATAATGGGCTTTTTAATTAAATGAATATAGTCATTTCATAGAGACAGTTCTCATTAGTGCAGCAATATGGAGATGACCGTTTCTTTCTAATTGCATTGTATATTCATGTAAGTGGCTGTATTTTAGGGTTGGTTTGAATACATTTATATATAATCGTGCCTTCACAGATTTAAAGGAGTGTTAGTCTTCCTTTCTAAAGAGATGGCAGGAGTTGAGTGATGCCAAATAAGAGTCCTTACTTCTGGTCACCTGGCCATTTAAAAAATTCCGTAAATATTCTGATATATACTGACTGGTCTAATTGAGGGTTACCTCTGAGCTCATCCGATCTCACCTGACCTCGTTGGGCCTGGCTAGTACTTGGATGGGAGACCACCAGGGAATATCAGGTGCTGTAGGCGCCTGGAGTAGGAACTGGCAAGCTACTCCAGTATTCCTGCCAAGAAAACTCCATGGACGTGGGGTCACAAAGAGTCGGTCATGACTATAACTACACAAATACCTGGTCTCGAGGTGGTAAAATCCTTGCCGCTGTTCCGATGCAGATTTTAAACTGTTAGTTGAGTCCGTGGGAACACAGGAAATTCACACCCAAACCTTTTCACCCCTGTTATGGTATCTTTGCCACCATGGGAACATCTGATCCATGACATGAACCATGTGACCATTCTGGGGGATGATCCAGATCAAAGTTTCCTGCGGATTTGAGTGGTCGTGTGAAAGCAGCCTTAAATAGTAACTAGCAATCCTGTTTGCAGTGGATTCGGGGTGATGGAATCAGAGCCATGAGTGGCTAAGATTAGATATATCATCACAAGCCTAGTCTTTGTGTTCAGGTCCTGGTTTCCTGTAAGCTGAGATACAATTCCAGAAAAAAATGGATCCATATATTGTTATGACAAGTAACCTGTCTCTGATTAGAGAGGAGGAGACAGCAGATAATTGCCTAGGGGGAAAGGATGGGGAACTAGTTTCATGGTAGAGGGCATGGCTGGTTGACCAGAACAGTAAAAGATACATATTAAGCAGCCTCGTAGCACAGTGGTTAAATGCCTGTACTGCAGGTAAACTGTTCACGACCTGAGGTTCAATTCCAGGTAGCAGGCTCAAGGGGAGACGTTCTGTCAGAACCAACTCATAGCAATCCTAGTAGAGCAGTCAAGGTAAATGAGATATTTAGGGAGTGGCTTTACTAGATCCACACTCCCAGCGAGTTTCTTTGACTGAATGGAGATTTGAACCCTGTTCTCCAGAGTCTTAGTCTATCACTTTATCCATTGCATCACGCCGGGTGTCTCATCCGGCAGGCGCTTCTGTGTTAAATAGCTAGGAGTGAATGACATTCTGGAAAATCAAGTTGACTATACTGGTCTAGCTGGGGCACAGAATATGACTCAGTAGAAGGCAGCATCTTAAAGAGAGGATCTTGCAGCCTCTCGCTGTCCTTTCGAAAAATAAGAGAGAAGCCCGGTTCTCCCAGCAGGAAGACTCCTGTATTTCTCTCTCTCTCTTTCTCTGAGAAATCATTCATGCAATCTTGTGGCAATTTCATAGAATCATAGATTAATTGAACTGGAAGGCCAACACTTCAGAATCCCCTTTTTTCCTTCTCCTGGGAAGGATACCAAGCTGTTGTTACATTCCCTTCACTAAACAACATCTTTCCTGCACACGTTTCTCCCTGCAAGGGCAAAGGATTCTGTGAAGAAGACTATTTGCAGAATGCCCTGATTCCTATAGAATAATCAACAAAAAAGGCACAAAGGTGAACGAGATTGGACAGTCATCTTTGCAGAAATCAGGGAATCACTTTAGTACGGGGGAAGTCTCCTTGGGATTTCTTAGTATGGCAAGACTTGGAGAATTTCCAAATAGACTGTTGTTGCTATCCCCCCCTCCAAAACACATCCATCACATCAATAGATCCTTTGCTGGGTCCCTTTTGATTTGGGCAATGCATAATGCAATCATTCCCTTGACTTTTTACCCTTAGACAAATCAAAAGGCCAGACAGGAAGAACAGATCAAAGCAAGATTTTTTCTCCCACTGCCTGGCATGGGAAATAAATCTCTATTAATGGAGAGCATTCAAATTGCTCAGCAGGTAATTTCCCAAGTCTTTGAACGTCTTTATAAAATACGGTGAAGGTCAGGACCATGTTTTCAAACATGGTGCAAATACTTCCAAGGGTACTAAATGTCAACCTTGTTAGCTGCAGTGAATTTTTTAAAAGGCAAGATCTTTGTTGGCTAATAGTCTAAAGCAGTGGTGGTGAGAACCTTCCGCACTCCAGATGTTTTGGATTGCAACCCAAAGAATTCCAAGCCTAGATTGCCAATGATGAAGGACCGAGGGAGTTGCAGTTCAAAACATCTGGAGAGCTGCAGGTTCACCACCACTGGTCTAAAGGCTTGCCCTTTCTCAAAAGCATTTTTGAGAAACAATTTCAACCAATGCCTCTTGGTTTTCAGCTACCATTTGCTATGTTGCTGTATCTTGCCCTTGCTAGGGATATATGAACCATTGTTGCCTATAGCTAAGCTTCCCTTAATTGTGTGAGAACGTAAAGAAGAGGCAAGACCGTCATAGTTTGGGTATAACTAGGCCACAACTTTATTAAATGCAGCAGACAGTACTCTGGCTAAGCAATTGGGTTGGATCCAGTGCATCTAAGGAGCATGCCTGCCCTTTTGATGTTCCTGTGCACTTTCTTTGTTTTGTAGTCCCTCTTCTTGGGTTCCAGGAACCCTGGGGTGTCCACCCCATCAGTGCCTTGTCTCATCATTAAAATTGTTGTCCTCAAGGGGTGTCAACCCCATTGGGTTGAGTTATAAATCATTGTCGAGAAAGGGGTTCCCCTTAATCCCCCCACACTATTTACCCTTGACCATGACCTTCAGACTTCTTTTGCAGGTGTTTTTGAACCTGGATAAATTTTGAACACAGTGTCTGCGCCAAGAATTGCAATGCAGGATTTCCAGAAGGGTAGAATTGAGTAGAACTGGGCAGGATCCTTGGGAAATGCATGTGTATATTCACGATAATTACTATTTATGCCATTATACTTGTGCTTGTTATGCGATGTCAAGTCACTTTCACAACTTACGGGGACCCCATGAATGAGCGATCACCCAAATGTGTTGCTTTCCACTTCCCAACTCAGTTCTGGCAAACGCGAGCCGTCTTCACCCTTTCCCGGCAATATGCTAAATAGAGATGGGCACGAATCAAAAAAATGGCATTTCGTTTGACGTTTGTCGTTTGGAGGGTCCGTTTCAGTTCGTTTACATTTTTTTGTGAATTTTTGCAAAAAAAAATCATTTTCATTTTCGTTTGTTTTGTTACTTTTCATTACCATTTATTTCAATTTTTTGTGATTTTTTAAAGGATTTTAAGCAATTCATTCATATTGCAGTAACGGAAATGAAACGCACGACAAAATTTCCGGTGTTTCTGTGCGTTTCATTTCATTGTAAAGACAAAATTCGTTTGTCATTTTGTTAGCTAATGAAATGAAAAAACGAAAACGAAAATGAAAAATTGTTCATTTCGTGCCCATCTCTAATGCTAAATGACCCTTGTCATTTCCAGAGGAGCTTGTCTTCTCATGGTGTGCTGTTCTGAAAATAAATGCCGATGGATTTCAAAATGAATCACAAATTCACAAATGCAGTGAGAATTCGTCTTAGTGAACAAGACCAAGTAACTAAGCATCAGAACTCTAACACCTGGAAATAATTCAGATAAGGCAGATGGGAAATAATTCAGATAAGCCAGATTCCTTGGTGAATGAATGGGTGTTGTTTTCTACTATTAGGAAGACCTTCAAATGGTGTGTTGCCATTCCCTCTCCCTGACACCCAGTACGAAATTACAGTTTAATATTAACTTGTTTTATTATTGCCAAGTGAAGGCAATGCACTAACAAGCACCTTCTCTCTTCTTGTGTGTCTGCATGTCTCCTTGCTCTCTCTATATGCTTTGAAGCTGCCAAAACGATAATTAGAAGCAGCCAGGGCAGTGGATATTGTGCTGTGAGAAATGTTTGCCTTTTGGTGAGCTGGGTGCCTTATTTAATGGTCTAATTGTGCATTTCACTTGCAATGACACCAGAGAGAGAAAAAGAGAGCAAAACATTTGCTTTTAACCCCATTCTTGCAATCATTCTAATAATAATCCTGAAGCATCTTGGTGGGTTTCGGTGCTTCATTAATGTCCTCCAGGTTTGATTCTATCTGTATGATGCCAAAAATGCCAGTCACCGTGTTATAACAACACAAACAGAATTAGCCAAGAACTTAAGGGGATTATGCTAGAACAACCTTGAGGTTAATTACTATGATTTCCTTTTCCTTTAAAGTTCTTGGCACCCAAAACTGTGTACATGCGTTGCCTTCTCCAGCAGGCTATGCCCTGCCCTCTAAAAATAGACGTGTGTAGGAAGTAAGGCCCAAAAAGGAAACTCTTTGAAAAGAGGGAGTCTTGCCATTTTGGTAGTTTGAATAGGGAAGACTGTAAAAGAGGGGAGCTCCAAGCAGTCTTGAAAGCATAAACAGCAGCTGATACACTGCAGCTGGAAGAAACAAAGACCAGTGGCTCCATCATCAGGAAACTAGAGGTTTCTGCTGGAGATGGTAAGGGAGGCACATATATCAGTATTAGTGTTTGTATGCTTTATGTCTGTGAAGATTCTCCGTCATCCAGGTGAGTTTATCTGGAAGTTGAGTCATGGCTACTGGACTTCTTTTTTGAGAGAGAGAAACATTTCACTGTTCATCCAAACAGCTTCATCGGTCTGAATACAGCTAGTGCATATCCTCCATCTTATAGGCAGCTTTGACCTCTTGTCACCCTGGCCTGAATTAGGCTCATAAGATGAACAATGGCCTAAATAGGCTCGTTAGGGAGACAATAGTATTCTTAGCCTTGAGGTGAACAATGGCCTAAGGTGCTGAAACCTATCAAGACTGGGTCATTAGCTATGGCCTTGGTGGTGAAGGCTTTTTGATTTGTCTCAGTACTTTGGAAAGCACAGCCTGATAAGTAGCAGATAGACTATGCCGGAGCCCACCACCTCTGTTGAGGGAGGGGTTTTCAATGCTCACATGAATGGCCTCCCTTACTCCTCTTGTTTCTTCAACACAGTCCCCTCCCATAGCTTTTATTTCCCATGCCAGGTATGCAAAGCTTCATTGGTCCAAAGATCAGATACTGCATTCCCCCTTTCCCCCTGTGATAAAACAAGGAATATCTTCACACGCTTGACAGTCACTCCTACACATGTCAGAACAATTTTTCCCCTGCCAGTTTGCACCCCCAAGAAAAACTGCTGACACCTGGCTTCCACTGACTTTAAGGCAGGGGTGTCCAAACTTTTCGCAAGGAGGGCCAGATCTGGCGAGGTGAAAATGTGTTGGGGGCCGACATTTCAGCCCATTTGTCCCCTGGGCCAGACTTTAGACAAGCCTCTAGGACATGTAAGGAGGCAGGGAGGACGCTGCAGGAATGGAGCCAGGGGTGAGTAGGCTGGGCAGGTGGTTAGGGGGATGGACAGAGGCAGGGAGGGCAGGCAAACCATAAAACTTCAAGCTGACGTCTCCATCCGGTATGGGGAGGGGCCAGCTGGCGGGGATGCATGACAGGCTGAGCTAGTGGGGAGAAGAGGCTGCGGGCCACTCAAAATTTGAAAATGGGCCATGTCTGCTTTAAGGGGTTGTTGCTAACATACTTGATCTGCATGTGCAAATCCATGCTTTCTTCAGATTTCTGACCTCAGAGAGGACATGACAGAACAAGAATGATAGTTGAAGGCTTCTGTGGCATTCTGTCTTATCCACAATTTTAGTTATCCATGGGAAGGCCTGGAACCAATCCCTAATGGATAGTGGGGTCCTACCGCATCTATGGGTTCTTTTATTGAAGCAATCTGCATCATAATGGGTATTCCTCTCTTTTTACTGCTCCCTCCACTTTCCCTAACATGATTATACTGTATCTATTTTCATTATATAATTCAGCACCCATTTCCCTACCTTTCTGGCAATCTGGCTACAGCACCTGGCATTCCCTTGGTGATCACCCATCCATGTACTAGCCAGGCTCGACCTTGCTTAGCTTCCAAGCTCAGGCAAGATCAGGTGTGTCCAGGGGATCCAGGGCAGCTCAAATCAATGGGATACAACTCATCAAATATCCACTGAATTCATGGGCCTAGCCTATATGTCTGGCATAGTCTCTTTGGGGATCTGACATGGAGTAGCCAATCTGCTGCATTATAGAAATGTGTCTTCGTTTCCTCCATAAAATGAACCTTGTACAACCACTTTAAATCTTCAGCACAAAAGCCGATCAAACTGGGAAGCAGAATCAATTAATTATAGCCTTGTATGTATGATGGAACCTCTACTAAAAGGTAGAGAGGATCTGGAGAATATTGCCTGTATCAAAACTTTCTCAGGGCATCTTAAACAGCAAATGTTCCTCAAAGCACTAAATATCTTTTTAAGAGCCTATTTTACTTTTATTTTATAGGGTACATGCGACTACTAAGGTGGACCAATTTCACACAGCAGTGGGTAGAAATGACTGACAATCCAGAGAGCGCTTTGATGTGATGATCCTCAACCCTTTCTCTATGATTCATTGACAGAGGCTGCATTTTTATTCATTGTGTTAATTCCTCCCTTCCTCCATCTCCCAAATGTAACCATGGACTGTAACTAAAAAAACAATCCTTCCATTTGCAAGAATATTTCAAGAAGAATATATCATGAATAATCTAACAGTTAATCTGTTTTATTTTTTTACATTTCTCAGCCGCTTAGATTTCTGTTTTCAAGACCGATAACAAAGGAATTAATCAAGTGAACTTCTCTGTCCTCCACCAGCATCTTATCCACCCACCAGTCACTCTTAAATGACCACCAATGAGTGATGCTAGGTGGAAGCAATTGATGAACAGGAATCTTTCTTGAGGTGCTATCCTTTCTAAAAATGTGCTAAGCATTTTTAAAAATCCAGCTCAACCCTATGAATGCCATTTATTTCCTTCTTTGTGCCCATCCTACAGATGTTTTTTACCCAATGCACTGGCTTTGCTTTTACCACACATATGTGAGTGATACAACATGATTCACGGTCTCATTAAGAACTAATGCTATGGCTCCTCTCAAGTTATGCTTAGGGTGCTTCAAACAGAGCTCAATCATTCGAAGGTTCCTTGTACCAGGAGCTGTGATTATTGAGGCTAATGCTTCGACATGTTGTTTTCCTTGTGTTGTCATGAAAGATAGAAAACTCCCTTTAGCAAGTGTTTCTGCCTGTGAAAGTCGAGACTTTACACACAATCCCTATCTGAGAAACATCCACAACAGCTGTGTTAATCCTGCCAGCAGGCTACTGTTAAGTCAGGCAAGTTTTAAGGAAGTTCACTTTTTTAAGGATTATTTGTAAGGCGGATTTTTTTCCCACCTACTTTTCAAAGCACAAACCTTCTTCGGAGCTTTGATTTACCTAAATCCCCCAGGTGTCTCGCTGCTGCTCAGACGCACTGAATGCAGCAAGTACAAAATCCTTTCTACTGTAACACAAAGAGTACCTAATGAGGACTCCTGAAAGCCTGTACAACCCTCGCCACAAATGCACCTTTTGTGATGCAATGATGTCCCCAGAAGGCTCACCAAGCCACATCAAGTCAATCTGTTCTTCTGTCCATGGATGTAGTCCTTTTATTTCTTCAATATCATAGAAGACAGTTACTTTGTATATTTGTTGGTGTGTTGTTTTTTTTTACTTAGACAACTGATTAACCTGTTAGCACCCAGAGTGTAAATCACAACATTGTGTGGCATCAGTGCATTTGTTACAGTGCCCAGGACAAACTGGGATGGGCTGCTCGTTTTCGAAGCAGTAACAGTAGCTTCCAAAATGACCTTACCGTCCTGTAGGGTCACACTGGACTAAACTCCAATCAGAAGGAAGTCTCCTGACGTCACCTGTCCTTCTCCCTGGCACTGGCCAATCAGACAGGGAGGCGGGGTGATGCATTCCCCTGCACAGCTCCTGATTAGCCAGTGCCAGGGAGAAGGACAGATGATGTCAGGAGACTTCTTCCTGGTTGGAGTTTAGCCCAATGCAACCCTGCAGGAAGGTAAGTGATTGGCTGCTTGCATTTCGGAGGCTTTTGAACAACACCTGGGCTCGCGTGGGCTGTTTTGGAAGCTACCGCTTCTGAAATGAACAGCCCATCCCTGTTTGAGAGCATTGAGTGCTTATCTTGAGCATGAGTCTCTGGGCATTGAGTAGAGATGGTCACGAAACAAAAAAATGGTGTTTCGGTTTTTCATTTGTCGTTCAGAGGTCTGTTTCGGTTTGTTTCCGTTTGTCGTGAATTTTTGGAAAAATTTTGTTACCGTTTTTCCTTTTTGTTTGTTTGTCGTTTCTACTCACTTTTTGCACGATTTTTTGCGCAGGCATCCCCCCAACGCCCAGACCAGAGGGAAAACACTAAAAAAAATGGATGCTGGCAGAGACACAGTATAGACCAGGTACGCAGGGAGGTTGCAAAGGCAGCAGCGGGCGTTGCCCAGGGTGCAAGGCAGCCGCAGAGTGACTGCACTGCAGGGCAAGGGAGGGTACTCACCGAGAGGTATGCAGCACGCACGCATACAGGGAGGCTGCAGGACTGAAGCTAGACTCGCAGAGACAGCAATCCCACCCTAACTCCCACCAGAGACAGCAAGGAGGATGGGGGCTGCCAGACCTTTTTATGCCTTCTGTGGCTGCCAGACCTGCCCGCCCAGTCTGCAACCTGGGCATACTATTGGTTGAACATGATCCCATCACATGGCTTGCCTCCATTTTGTGGCTGGTGGCGACATCCATTTTAAAGGGAAAAGAAAAATACATCGCGATGGGAGAAGATAAAAACAAACGTTTTAAGGACCCCAACCCCCCGATAGGTATTATCAGACAATATAAATAATTATTGCTGCGTTTTTACGGATGTCCAGGACGTTTTTTAACATTTAAAACAGCTCATTTCATTGTGCGTCGCCATTAATGGAAACGAAACGTAATGACCACAATTTTTGTGGTTCTTTTCGTTTCATTGCATTTTTATCATAATTTTCATTTGTCATTTTGTTACGTAACGGAACGACAAACGAAGAACGGAAATGAAAAAAAATGTTTGTTCCGTGCCCATCTCTAGTATTGAGTCATGTTTGTGAAGTTCAGTTAGGATTACCACCACCACCATCTTATTAAAAAAAAGAGGCTCGTCATTTTAATTACCTATAAGGTACTTTGTTGCAATGCTGTCTCATCCACTTTATAAATTACTGCAAGAATCAAACATGACCACGGGCACAAATTTTGTTGACTTTATTTTTGATGAGTTTATTTTTCATGTGTAGAGAGATAAAAACTTGAAGGTTTTTTTTTAAATCTTTGATTCCTTTGACTACTGCTGTAATAGCAAAACAATAAACAGGCACAAAACCATTTGTCTTAGAATATAATGAGTGATGGTTAAGTAGATATCAACTGGATATGTGTATAATGAAAACCTCCAGTGGGGCATCTGCAAATCCCCCAAATTTTCCGTAATGCTGCATATATTCTCAAGGTCAAGACTCCCATAATAGAAGCATTCTTTTTTTGATTAAGAATTGGCAGGTGGCAAATTATGTAGGAATTACTGCTGCATAATTATGGACTTGATTTATATGTAATGGCATCGGGTGATTATGTGCCTTTTCCTCTCCCTCCTTTGCAATCATTAAATCAGCTTTATTTTATATTTTACACCAATGGCACAAAGTTTGCCTAACACCAGAGTCTGGCCGTGTTCATGTAATGCCACTCTGTCTCATATTCAGCAGCTGTTGTTCCTGCTGGGAAAATAAGCAGGCATTCCTAAAATAGAGGAGTGAACTGTTTCAACCGGATCCATTGTGATAGTAAAGGAGGAAAGGATTGGAGATGAGGTCTAGAGGTTAACCAGGATGCCTTGGGGGTGGCTTTAAGCAGCCCTCATTGTACCATTGATCTGGCATGGGAGACAAACAAGGCAACACATGGGGTGGGTATATAAGTACATATGAACATATGAAGAGCCATTCTGGATCAGGCCAAAGGTCCATCTAGTCCAGCTTCCGGTATCTCACAGTGGCCCCACCAAATGTGTCCGGGAGTGCACGAGACTAGATCTCTGTTCTCCTGATACCACTCCCCTACATCTGGTCCTTGAAGTACCCCAATTTTAAGACTGGAGATTACACCTCTCCATCATGGTTTGCAGCCTGTGATGGACTTTTCCTCCAGGAATCTATCCAATCCCTTTTTGAAGGCATCCAGGCCAGATGCCATCACCAAATCCTGTTGCAGGGAGTTCCATAGACTAACAACGCACTGGGTAAAAAATAAATATTTTCTTTTGTCTGTTCTCACTCTCCCAACCTTCAATTTGAGTGGATGTCCCCTCGTTCTGGTATTTTGTGTGTGAGAGAAGAGTGTCCCTCTATCAACTTTACCCATGCTGTGCATTATTTTGTACTGAGAGTCAAGCTGCATGTTATGTGGAAATATTCGTAACTACAATTCCCAATATAGTTTTCATTCTCTAAGAGGGGCATCAAAGGGGCATGATTCAAACAGGGTCCACAGCAGAGGAGTCAAGGGGATTTCGTTCACTCTCTGCCCTGTTTCATTTTACTTTTGGCACTTTGACTCTCCTCCCTGAAAAAACTCACCTTGGGCCAGTCACTTTGGCTGAGACTCATAACATTGTTAATAGGGGAAAAGTGCCAAGGAGACAATGTGTCACGTGCAAAGGATCATGCATTGGTAATCTTTAAAAATTGACCACTCTAAGGTGGTCAATGGAGCCCTATGGAGGGCTGCCATTTAATTCAGTACGAAAACTTCAGCAGGTCCATAATGTAGCAGCCAAACTAATTACTACTACCATCAGATATGCGCACCTATTCCCAGCCATTAGATTCCTGTTAATTTCCTTGCCCAATTCAAGGTGCTGGTGATGACTTCAACGGGACTTCAATACTTGAGAAAATGTCACTTCTCAAGGATGACTGCTAGTCCCACTTGCTTTTCAAAGTCATTGATGTTTAAAAAAAATGCATTCCAAGAAGATCAGAACAGCTGGCACCCAGAACTCAGCTTTCTTGGCTGTTGCCCCCTTCCCTCTAGAGTAGTGGTTCCCAACCTTCCCAATGCCGTGAGTCGCGACCCTTTAATACAGTTCCTCATGTTGTGGTGACCACCTTGCCCGGCTTGGAAGAGGCCACAAGCCCCCTTTGGCAGGCCACTGCTGCAGGTGCCATAGGGAACTCCCCTCTACAGGCACCCCCTCAGCCAATCGCTGCCTCCGGTGCCATTGACTGACATCCCCTGCAACCTATCAAGCTAAACTCACTCTTTAACCCCCTTCTTCCTCACCCCTCCTCCAGACCCAAGCCGTTTGTGCCTTTTTCTTCATTGGCTCATTGTGACCCCTGTGAAATGGTCATTCGATCCCCCAAGGGGTCCCGACGCCCAGGTTGGGAACCACTGCTCTAGAGTAAGCTTCCTATGGACATTCACCAAGCACCACCCCTCTTAGGTTTTTTTGGGGGGGAGGGGGAGTCAATTAAAACAGAATTATATGAAGCTGCCTTTTATTGTTGTTGAACTGTTGACATGGGGTGTTTAGATGTCCATTAATTCATGTAGTTCTGTTGAACTCTATGTAATTGGTTTAGCCAGCAACAGGTATTTCTTACAGTATTGTTGCTGTATTATATGTGGCTTTTTTTTCAAACTGTATGGTTTTATTATATGCTGTGAATCTGGGTGGTAAATAAGTGGAACTAGCTAAATGAATAACTAAATAAATAAAGCAGCCAGTTAATTCAGTAAGCACCATATCTCACCATTTCCCTTTGATGTTGTTGCATTCTCTACCTGAATGTATTAAAAAAAATTATCATATGAACTTTGAAAGTGTTCATTAACACTAAGCCTATTTGCTAAATGCTAAGCCTCACTAGGGATAACTCGACAGAAACATTAGAAAAACAGCAAACAATGGGTATTATGTTTTCCTGTAAGCTTTACCAAGCCCAAAGCCTGTATCAGACTCCTATAGCATCTCAACCTCTCTTCCTTGGAGGTTTGGATGAGATGAGGGGGTGGGGGGACTAATAGAATTCTTCTGAAAATATAATCTGCTTAATTATCTTTCCGCTCTGAAAAGAAGGACGACTACAACACTGAGCGTGGAGATGTGTCGCTTAGTTTCACCTAGGATGGAACCAGGTGAATTCTGCGTAAAAATGGCAATGGAACATGTTAGTCTGAAGGCCTTTAATAGCCTAGGGCAGGGGTGGTGAACCTTCAGCACTCCAGATGTTTTGGACCACAACTCCCAGAATTCTAAGCCCAGATTGCCAGTGACAAAGGACTGTGGGAGTTGCCGTCCAAAACATCTTGAGTGCTGAAGGTTCGCCACCACTGGCCTAGGGTGAAGGAGCAAATGGCGGTGGCAGGCATGCAGATGCATGTGTTAAACCTGATCTGAATGTCCCCATCATCAGAAAGTCAACCAGATGTTTTGCATAGAGTGCAGGAGTCCCCAAAGGCGGTGCAAGTGCCCTCAGCTGAATGCACTCTTACAGCTCCTGCGGTTGTACCCTGATACATGTGCTGAATTATATATGCTTCATTACATGTTACATTTTTAACTTTGCCTTTTCACGGCCAGAAAAAAGCAAGGCAGCATATACAACCATCAAAAAAAGATACAAAGCAAGTCAAGACAAAGTCAACTGCAGAATGCTTCCAGTTAAATGAAACTCAATGGGGAAACTGAAATGAATTGAACGTACAGTGCAAATAATCAGACTCAACAACAATATAATATGCTGCTTTTACAAGGACATGCCTTCGTATTGTTCCTGAGAGCAGAGAAAGGGGAAACTAACAACATCTCTGAGGGGAATGCCTCTCACCGTTTGGAAAGCATGCTGGGAACAAATTGCCTATCAAGCAGGTTTCTACAACCATTGGTTTTCTATGAACCCCTGAAGATCTTAACATTTGGACAGATGTGTAATGAAACGGGGGCACCTTACACAAATCCCAGAAGACCCAGTTCACATCTGGGTAGCAAAGAAATACCCTGGGGAAAGGATTTGCCATGGATGCCTGTCCGTGTTGCTACCACAAATACAGCTCTTCCTGCAAACATCTGGATTTACAGAGCTGACTAGAACAGCCTTGATGATTTACATAAATGGCTCCCAAACGTAGAACTTTCCAGATGTTCTTGGCAGTAGCGATTGCTAGCACAGTCGATGGCCAAGGCTTTAAACACTTGCAATCCAAAACTATCTCCCCCCTTTGGTTTGAGAATGTTTGGTCTACAAATAACTAGAGATGGGCACGACTCAGAAAAATTGTTCGTTTTCGTTTTCGTTTTCATCAAGGGGTCCGTTTCGGCTCGTTTCCGTTTTCGTGAGCTAATTTTCAAAATTTTTCGTTTTCGTTACGCAACGAAACGAAAACGACAAACATAAATGAAAATGAAAATTTTTTCGTTTCTTCCCATTTAGCTCCATTAAGTGTTTTTCCATTAACGAAAAACGAAAATTGGCTCAAAATTAGTCGTTTCGTTTCCGTTTTTGTTCCAGTTTTGAGCCGTTTTTCGTTTTTTGTTTCGTTACATAACGGAAACGAAAAACGGAAACGGAAACAAAAATTCCCCTAAGTCGTGCCTATCTCTACAAATAACACAAGTCTATATGTGAGCATTTAATCGCGAGGACTAAAGTACTGTCTACTGAAAGCTCAGATTTCTTTGAGCAAACATTCATCTCTCTTAGAGGTTGTTTATTGATTCAAGGGAAGGATAAGATTGGTGAGTCATCCACTGGGTAGCACATTATGTGGTTGTCTAGGAGGCTGCCAAGTACTGAGATGGATATGGGTATATGTGCTACTTGTATGTGTGTGCCAACACAATGCTCAGTTTATTAACAAAGGTGTTCTCCCCCCCCCCCTCAACTATTGAAAAACCTGCCAGCATTTGACACTCAGAGAGTATAATGTAAGTACTGCAAAAAAAGGACTGGAAAATGCAGGGGAAATGAGACCTCTCCGGACTGCCCTTCTCAAAATGAAGATCTTGTGAGGGAAATCATGGCAATGTCTTCATAGTTTCATCTCATTGGATTCTAGTCCATTTACTGTTTATGCCCAGCTGGAGTGAGGAATCTGAAGTTCTCATAAGAACCCACTACATGATTGAGAACTAGGAGAGGGGCACCTACTGTGTGGTTCAGCACGTTGGTGTGGTCTGGTGAATTGAGTCCACAAGTGTTGGCATGGGTGCCCTGGATTCTACACCACACCCCCTTCTGCAAACACCCCATCAAAAGTAGCATTATGGCCATTCCTGCCTTGCCTCCTCCTCTGAGTGGGTTCCTGCAACACTTTTGGGTGTGGTCCAGCAAACTGTGACGAAGCCGACATAACACTTTTGGGTGTGGTCCAGGAAACTGTGATGAAGCCGACACAACACTTTTGGGTGTGGTCCAGCAAACTGTGATGAAGCCGACACAACACTTTTGGGTGTGGTCCAGCAAACTGTGATTAAGCACTGAACCATAGCAAGTACCCATCTCTATTTAGAACCTATATATAAGAATATAAGAACATAAGAAGAGCCAAGCTTGATCAGGTCAAGGGCCCATGTAGTCTAGTTTCCTTTATTTTACACTTTTACAGTTGTCCCGCCAAATACTTCTGGAAGTTCACAAGACTAGATATCTGTCTCCTGATACCACTCCCCTGCACCTGGCCTTTGAAGTACCCTGTATTTTTAAGCCTGGAGATTACACATCTCCATCATGGTTTGTAACCTATGATGGACTTTTCCTCCAGGAATTTGTCCAATCCCCTTTTGAAGGCATCCAGGCCAGAGGCCATCACCACCTCCTGTGGCAGGGAGTTCCACAAACTAACACCACGCTGGGTAAAGAAGTATTTTCTTTTGTCTGTTCTTTCTCTCCCAGCCCTCAATTTGAGTGGATGTCCCCTAGTTCTGGTATTTTGTGAGAGTTAAAAGAGTGTCCCTCTATCCACTTTACTCATGCGCTGTGTAATTTTGTATGTCTCAATCATATCCCCCCGGCACCTTTTTTCCAGACTAAAGAGCCCCAGATTCTGTAGCTTTTCCTCATAAGAGTGGTGCCCCAGCCCAGTAATCATTTTAGTCGTTCTCTCCTGCTTTATGATTTAATTCAGATAGTTAAGAACTAAAGAACCAATCTCTCTCTGTCCAAGAGCTTAGAATTAGCCCAGCATTCTGTTCTCACAGTGAATTAGGCTTGCACCATTTGTAAGCCCAATTCACAGGGTAGAACTTGATTTTGAAAAACCTCCATGGATTGGGATGGTGAAACTTTGAGGAAAGCTACATTTTCTAGTGCAGGTCTGCCTAGGCACTGGTCCCATCTTGAGTAAACCAGCCACTATCAATGGAACTTACAACATTATTTACAATAGTTAATTATTTACAATGGTTAATTTCCACTTAGGACCAAATTTGATTTTAGATGTGAGATTACTATTTGAGGACCTATTTCCGTGTATTCCTCAAAATCTCATTGCAGTTTTCTTTCTTTCTTCCTTCCTTCCTTCCTTCCTTCCTTCCTTCCTTCCTTCCTTCCTTCCTTCCTATTTTTTTTTTCTTTCTTTCTTCCTTCCTTCCTTCCTTCCTTCCCTTCCTATTCTTCCTTCCTTCCTTTCTTCATTTTCTTTCTTTCTTTCTTTCTTACTGTAGTTTTAATTTTTCGGTAGATATTAACACTGTACTCATTTTCTATACACATGTGTTTTTGTTTGTTTGTTTGTTTCTCTCATTGTTATATCACTCCGCTTAATGAAAAACCTTCATATTGACTCCTGACATTGACATCAGCATGCAGGCTGTCCTTTGCTATTTAATGTTTGGCATCGTTTTTCCTGCTGCTGATGTAAGTGCAATGCTGTGCAGCAATATCAAAACATTTCCTGGAGTTTTTAATCATGGATGCAGTAGCACAATATTTCAAATTCATGAACCGGAGGTTTTTGAAGAATTGAACTATCAATACTTTCAAATTACGTCCCACACTGAACTATTATTTATTCTTGACATGGGACACATATTGTTTAGGCCCTATAAATGTTGCCTTAGGTCAGGGCTGTTCAACTTTGAACAGATTGAGGTCTACTTTTTCCGGCCCAAAGTGCCTGAGGGCTACTACACTAAAATCTCTACTTATGAATTTTATCTGTTCCAAACACATGCTCATAAGTACAAACTTTTGTAAGTAGTGCAGCGGTTTCCCATAGGAATGCATTGAAAACCAATATATCCATTTTGGAGGGAACAGATTTCAATGCGCCATGGCCCTTGGACTGCCCCACTCGGCTGAGACAGTGGGCTGGCAGACCCAGAACTTTGCTGGGGCAGTGGTGGTCCTTGGGATGGGAGAGGGAGGGGTGGAGAACTTATCCCTTCCTTTTTTTAATTGATGGCCAGCCGGCTACTTTTGAACTCTTCGCAGGCTACTGGTAGCCCCTGGTCTACCTGTTGGGCAGGCCTGCCTTAGATAACTAGGGTCTGCTCTACCTTGTGTAACTTCAACCACATTCAATGAAGGGTAATGCTTGAAGATGTGTGATTTGATAACAATATAACTGTTACTTGGGAACACAATGTACCTGTATCTACTTTGTCTGATTCACAAGTTGGATCTGAGTTGATTTAAGGTTCATTAAAGCCTAGTGACAAATTTGACTCAAATCATAGCACTTCAAGTTAGCTGGGCAACATGTCAGAACACCATGTTTATTAATGCTGTTGCTGAATAATTACTGGAACTTAACGAGTGCTCATGTTCCACCTGGATGAGTAACAGCATCTTTCTTCAATGCTAGACCTTTGCCAAAACCACAACTCAAGAATTTGTGAGACATATTTAATGCACAAGGACAGCTGGTAATATGTTGGTAGTTACTTATGAAGAGGCTGAGTTCCAGAGAATCTAAAATCATTGCTACATCTAACCGGTGTAATAAATTTGAACAGCTGGCCCATGCTTTTTTACTTGTTATGTCTTCACTCATTGTGCAACATACAAGAATCCTTTATTTTCCCATAGATCCTCTAATGTGCTGTTCAAAATATACGTAAAGTTCCTTTGGAGGTGAAGTGTGAAATGAAGAAAATGTATACTTTCAGATATTTTCAGCTCATTGTACAGTGGTACCTTGTATAAAGGAATTAATTCGTTCCAAATGAAATTATGTTAAGCAAATTTTCCTTTATACAAATTCCCATAGGAATGCATTGAAAGCAGAGTAATCCCATTTTTATGTTGTACGGATTTTCCCCATAGGCAATTATGTTAAGCAAATTTCCCCTATCTCTGGATTTTTTTATGTTGTACAAATTTTCTGTTATACAAGCTGTCTGTTATACAAGGTACCACTGTATTTTGCAGCTGGTAGAATGGTATTCTTCATGCTTGTAAGTCATTGTTCGATGATTCGTGTGTATGTCTCCTCTTCCCCAATTTTGGGAGACTTGACTATGCTAGACATTTGTAGCGGTTTCTCCTAGATAAATTGGAAGGTACCCTGCAGATTATCAAGTCTGGACCCTGTCAACAAGGCGCTCTTATTAGAAATGAGACCTTTAGATTTCTAGGACTCTCCTTCCAAGAACACCCCAAGCAGAATTCTGGGAATGGGAGAGAAAAAGCAAAAGGCAACAAAGAAATATATCATTACCTTTTTAGGTTGTATACATTTCTCCTTTGAAGAAAGAAATCACCCTGGTGGTTTCTGGGTCTCACTGCCTCTTGGGAGTCCCTGCAGTGAATGCACAGACTTTTTTTTAATGTCTTACATGCCTATGCACACATGTAGTAAGGCTACCTCTAGCATTGGGAAGTATGAAATAGCCAGGTATCTCAGAGGGCCAATTGTGGGAGTTTGCTGGTAAAGTTCTGAAGCCAAACTGACCTCGAATACAGAAAGGATGAAAATACACACACAGAGAGATGCTATTTTCTCAGCCAGCTGAAAATAGACACGCAGACAAAAGGACTGACATATTCATCTCAGAAACCTTCCTTTTATTTTCTTATCTATTGTTGACAAGTACACATTGGAGCACTTATTAAAACATTGGTTCTAATAGGAAGCAGGTGCCCTTTAATCCTTTGGTCCTGCCTCAAATCAAAAGGTCAGGGGAAATAGAGGGTCACTTCCTTCTCAGATATGCCACATTGGTAAAGCCAGGAGTGTGTGCAAGTCACTGAAGCTCATCCCAAAAGCATACCCTGAAAAAAAAGTTCCAACAGCCAATGCTGGAGGTATCTTTTCCTCCGAAGATACCTCCAGCATTGGCTGTTGGAACTTGGCCACCTAAAATAAATGTAGTTGTAAAGCAAATTGAAAATCAATGTAGTTGCACCCTCAACTTCTCTTTGTTCAATGGAAGTGTGGTGTCATTGGCAAAGTTCAATGACAGCTATCTCTTGCTTCTCTCTTTACCATGTGTTCTTTGGGGTTCAGTGGGCAAACATTTAGAAAGAAAGAAAGAAAGAAAGAAAGAAAGAAAGAAAGAAAGAAAGAAAGAAAGAAAGAAAG
>JAHTLZ010000327.1:16137861-16185165 GCA_023846285.1 Phrynocephalus versicolor
TGGCCATTTTGTTTTCATCCAGAGCTTAAATAAATCTATGCAAATCAGGCTGGTTCAGTTTGGAATTTGTGATTTGAACTCTTTCTCCAGCTGCAGTCTCAGCTCTTCATCTTCAGGACTTTGAACTATTTCTCTGATGGTAATTATAACACTTTTTCAAGCGGTGTCAGAAAGAGGTAGACAATTTCTGTGATGTCGTATAAAGAAGATCAATGCCGGAAAGTCAATGAGCATTTGCAACAGAAGAACTGACAAAGAGAACAATTGATCCTTGTCGATGGATATGCACTACAAGCGCATACCTGTACCTGCGTGCACGGCACACAGTGTTTGCTCCGCTTATTTACCCTAAAGCTGTTGCTACACCTGCCTCAACTATTTGACACCTTAATTGTTACTTCCAAAAGAAGAGCTGTAAAATAGTACCTAGTACACAAGTGCTCCCAATTCAAACCAAGCCACAGATTCCAAAGTTTAATTCTTCTTATTCTTCTCTCTCTCTTCCCCTAAAACTGGAAGAGTAGATCTCACATATTTGTTGTTGTTGTTGTTCAGTCGTTCAGTCATGTCTGACTCTTCATGACCCCATGGACTAGAGCTCGCCAGGCCTTCCTATCTTCCACTGCCTCCTGGAGTTTAGTCAAATCCATATTGGTTGCATCGATGACACCGTCCAACCATCTCATTCTCTGCCGTCCTCTTTTCCTTTTGCCTTCCATCTTTCCCAACATCAGGGACTTTTCCAAGGACTCCTCTCTCCTCCTGAGGTGGCCAAAGTACTGGAGCCTCAGCTTCAAAATCTGTCCTCCCAGTGAACACTGGGGGTTGATTTGTTTCAGGATGGATAGGTTTGATCCCCTTGCAGTCCAGGGGACTCTCAAGACTCTCCTCCAGCACCACAGCTCAAAAGCATTGATTCTGTGGCGATCAGCCTTCTTTATAGTCCAGCTCTCACTTCTCACATATTAGGCATCTCCAATTTTCACCCTATGAGACTGCAATGAATTATCCAAACAAACCATTTGCAAGGTCCAAGCATCACTCAATTTGTAAACTACTTACCAAATTTCTAAAGATGATTTTCATTATGCTATCATTTCCCTCCCGTGGTTTCCCCCTGTCCTAGTGATATTATTGTCGAAGGATGTCATCAACGCCACTTCAGATCTGTCAGATATAATCTTCTAATCTGCCAACTTTCCACACGGCACCGATGAGATCATGCGCAGACTGACAAGACATGCGGAAAAGTCTTGGCTGTCGCAAAGCCTGTTAAAAGTTTTAAGTTCTCTCTATTGTGTGAATCCTGTCAAACGTGGCCCTGCAATTTTTATAATGACAGCTCCTGTCAGTTTAAAAGGGTAAATTATTCAGTTCAACAGAGAATGTTGACAGGAACGGGAAAAAGGGGCTTAGCAATTAAAGGAGAGAGAGAGAAAGAGAGAGAGAGATGGGGTGGGGAGGAAAGAAAGCTAGGTATGGTGAGGGGAAAACATATTGAACCCAAAACAAGCATCTTGACAATTGCCAGCTTAAACTGATAGCTCCACTTCCATTCCTAAAAATTAAAAACAAATCAACAAAGCAAAAGCAGCCTTCCACAACCAGCTGAACTGTTTATTAATATAGTTGTTTAGACTTTCCCACAATATGTTTCAAACAAGAAATGAACAGAAAATATACAGATAAATGAGTTGGGGCCTGCCATGTGTTCAGGCTTTCTGGATAGGATCCAACATGCTCTCTTGGTTGGTTGAGTTACATCTGCAGACATCTTCCAGAGCAGACAGTGGGAACACACAGGAGCTACGTCATCACATGGAGAAGTTGCTTTCTCAGCTATGATTCCCCAAAATTTTCCAGCCTACTGGCTGGCATAATCTGGAAGCTGTGACCTTAAAGCATGGTTTTCCCAAATTCTCGAATTTATTGAGAGGATGATAGCTCAGTTAGGCATCTACTGAGGGAACCGCTTCAGTCTGTGGATGTGGCCTTTTTGACCTTTGCCCCAGCCACTTCATTGATTTCTTTCTCTCCCATTTGCATTTTCATCATCTTTGAATCTATCAGCATTTCTTATGCACTAAACACATTCAGTCCTCATTAGACTTCTTAGGAGTGGTTTTCTCTCTGTATTCCTATCTCACTATCTTGTGAGTTTTTTTTTTTTCTCATTGTGTCCACTGGATTTAATTAATTATCTGTTGCCAGGTTAACTGGTGCTTGTGGTGGGCTTCACAGTGTCTTGTAAGCAGAAAATATTCAGAAGTGCTTCCCAGTTGTTCCTTCTAGTGGGACCTGGGGACCGTATTTTTCACCCCATAAGACGCACTGGGCTATAGGACACACCTAATTTTTATTCACCCATAGATACAGCTCCAGCCCCAGTTTACTCTAAAGAGTAAAATGGGAAGACAAGCTTCTCCCACCCCCACATGGGTGTCCATGCTGGGAAGCCTCTTGCTCTTGCAGAGGCCTCCACACCTGGTGCAGGTCCCCAGATCGGAACGGATGGCCTCAGTGGAGATTCACACACCTGACCCCAGGTCCATCGCCAGCTGCTGTAACTCACTGAGCTATACTTTTTAAATAATCAATTCATAGACGTAGAAATCTAACCTATTCCTAGACACTAGAGATGTGGACAAATTGATTCATCGCACTTTCATATGAAGTGTGCTGTGTGGCACCACAGGTGCTGTGTGGGCTCATCTTCCCACCCCTGTTTGGCTGGTCCAGTCACACTGCACTGCACACTGCCAGGGCCCTTCTTCTCCAGCCATGCTCCAGTCTGACAAGGAGCTTGGCCTGTCCTTCCTTGTGCCCTCCAGCAGACAAACACTGCACAGCTCAGCAGGGGGAAATCCCTGTTCTGCCTCCTCGTTAGCTGCCAGAGGGCACAGGGAAAAGCAGGCCGAGCTCCAGGTCAGACTGCAACACCAACAGAAAAAGGAGAGCCCCGGCAGTGTGCAATACAGGGTGAGTGGGCAAACCAACCGGGGAGAATAAGCCCACATAGTGGTTTTGGTGCCCCATGGTGCACTTCATACAAAGCATGGCAAATCAAATTGTACCCATCTCTACTAGAGACATATTAAGAATGGTTTCTCAGTGTGAATCAGGAAATTGCCTATGCTGCGAGCAATGAGATGGTTCTTGACAAGCCCTGTGGTGCAGTGGTTAAATGCCTATACTGCAGGTAAAACTGTGCTCACGACTAGGGATGGGCACGAAACGAAAATTTTTTTCATTCCGTTACTCATTATTTGTTTCGTTATTTAACAAAATGAATAACGAAAATTGTGATGAAATTGGAATGAACCGAACTGAACCACGAAAATTAGGTTTGTTACATTTCATTTTCGTTAATGGTGACGCGCAATGAAATGAGCTGTTTTTAAACGTTAAAAAAGTCCGGAATATCCGTAAAAACCCAGCGATAATTAGTTATTCTGCCTGATAATACCTAAGTTGTGCAAAAAGTAGGTAAAAACAAAAAATGAAAAACAAAAAACCGAAATAATTTTTTTCTGAAAAATTCACAAAAAACAAAAATGAACCGAAACAGACCCGCAATGAAAAATAAACAAATAAACACATCATTTTTTTCAATTCGTGCCCATCTCTACTCACGACCTGGGGCTCATGTTTGACTCAGCCTTCCATCCTTCAGAGGTTGGTAAAATGAGTACCCAGCTTGCTGGGGTGGCAATATGTAGCCTGCATACTGTAATTAAAAACTGTAAACTGCCCAGAGACTACTTGAAGTGGTATGGGGCAATATATAAGCAGAACACTTTGCTTTCTTTGCATACTGCTTTTTAAATGTGCATAACTCTTTCCTCCTTATTTCTTGCTGGCTATTCCAATCCATTCCCCTTCCTACTTGGGCATTATGTTTTCCTGACATTTACTAATCCCCTGGCATCTCATACCATTGAATCCTTATGGGGTGTTTTATGTCCTTTCAATTTCTAGGGGTTGTCCCTCTTAAATTTAAAATAAAATCACCTACATATGTCAGAATTGCTTCAAGTCTGCTCTTACCACTCTTGCGTGTGAGAGATGCCATTTCCGTTCCGGCTGTGTGAGCAGAAGTTGACTTGAATAAGAAATAGAGGGAATAATGATAGACTGTTTCTGCTTTTAAACACCCCACACACTCTGCATCTAGCTAGTCTGAGCTTAACAAATAAACACGGTAAGAACCATCTATTAAATTAAAATATTTTCAGGAAGTAGTCCTGCAAATATTTACAGAGCAGTAGCCACAGTGTGGCTTATTTCTCAGTAAACATGCATAAAGATTACAGCAGAAGATTTCTACACTCAGGATTGAAATTCATTCTTGCACACCCTCCTCATACAAAACACATTGCAGAAGGGTCAGATTTCCACAGTACTACTTAGTGTCTTTTAGGCACACACACTAGCTCTAGTGTTTGGGGTGGGTGGGGTTGGGGACTGATGCTAGAAGAAATAAATAAATGAAGCTGATCTCTGATTGCCTTGCTGCGGCATTTTAGATTACAGGATAATACGAAGCAGGGCCATTGATCATGTGGCTGTGTAGCAGCATCAGTCTGTGTTCACCTTTTCAGATGGTAGGACTGACGCAGGTAGATACAAATGCATGGGGGGAACTAGGGAACATACACTCAAATTGAGGGCTGGGAGAGTGAGAACTGACAAAAGAAAATATTTTTTTTTACCCAGCCTGTTGTTAGTCTGTGGAACTCCTTGCTACAAAATGTGGTGATGGCATCTAGCCTGGATGCCTTCAAAAGGGGTTTGGACAGATTCCTGGAGGAAAAGTCCATCACAGGTTACAAACCATGATGGATATGTGTAATCTCCAGGCTTAAAACTGGGGTACTTCAAGGGCCAGATGCAGGGGAGTGGTATGAAGATGGAGTGGTATGAAGATATCTAGTCTCGTGCGCTCCCGGACACATTTGGTGGGGCCACTGTGAGATACAGGAAGCTGGACTAGATGGGCTGTAGGAACGATTCCACATAGATGCATATTGTTGGGTTCAATGAAGCTCAGGCCTCATGCAACAGCTTCCTCCGCAAGCATGAGTCCCGGGCTCTTTTATTAGTTGCAAAAAGCAGAGCATCAGAGATGGGTTGAGTGTCTATGTGTCAGGATGGTGTAGGCTGATGAATTCCTGGGATGGGCTTATCTGACGTAAGCAGTGTACGTAGGAAGGGTCTTGATTAATGATTACCAGACAGCTTGTTATATCCTTACATGGCCTTGCTTGGCTAATGTGGGGGAAGAGATAAGAGCAAGCTGGCTTTCTGCGCATCAGGCCACATGGGACCCATTGTTCCCTCATCTGGGGCTTCCCCACACAGATGGGGTTCAATGCTTCTCAAGTGACCCTGTGCAGGAAGTAGGTTGGGGTGCAGTCTCTGCCCAAAGTGGATATCTCTATAATGGGCCTTTGGCCTGATCCAGCATGACTCTTCTTATATTCTTATGTTTTAAAAAGGTAAACTTGTCCCTTCCCGGGGAGCCGTGGGACTCATTGAGAAGTCAGACTGAAGTCGCACCAGTGAATCAACTCAGACTCAACACAGGTTTTCATTTTCAATGACTCATCTGCAACATGTGACTCAGAACCGAGCCAGCCAGCCTTTTATAAAATGGGGGAAAAAACCACTTGTTTTCAATAGAAGCTTAACCTCGGACATGGGATTCAGACTAGAGATGGGCACAAAACGAATAATTTTTCGTTTCCATTTTTGTTTTTTTGTTTCGTTACGTAATGAAATGACAAATGAATTTTGTCTCTAAAATGAAACGAAACGAACAGAAATGCCAGAAATTTTGTTGTGCATTTCTTTTCCATTACTGCAATATGAGTGAATTGCTTAAAATCCTTAAAAAATCACAAAAAATGAAATAAATGGTAACGAAATGGTAACGAAATGTTAACAAAACGAATGAAAATGAAAACGAATTTTTTGCAAAAATTCACAAAAAACAGAAACAAACCAAAACGACAAATGACAAACGAAATGCCATTTTTTTGATTCGTGCCCATATCTAATTCAGACCCAAAGAGTTGTCAATCTCCCTGCCCTGCCTGTTTAGGATTTTGTCACTGTACCTCTAACTTGGGCTTTGAAACCAGTTAGTAGGCACAAGTGAAGACGACATTGTATTATACCGGTGTCCTGTGTCCCGTTAGCTCCAGTACAATACTGTGTTCTGTTTGCAACTATTGCTGGCAAGGCTCCTCACAAGACTGTGGCATTTGGGGATGATGTCGAGAAGGACCTTTGCCGCAATGGCTGAGTGGTTGGACTGTTGTAAGACATTTCCTTACCTGAGGAACCAGGCGATGTGGCATATCCATCCCACTTTGTGTGCTTGATAGAGCTAGCATGTCAGTTAAACGATAGGCTGTTATTAGTGATGTAGTGATCTGCCATTGTCCTTGGGGGCCACAGGCCATTTTATGAGTAAAGAACAAGCTTTGCCTCTCAGTAGTATAACATATCTAGGCAGCTCCGGGGGAAACAAACGATCACACTGGCAAATAACCCATTGCAATTGCTGTAGTTAGAGAAAAATAAACAGTGGAAGTCCCCAGCAGAAGGGGGGAAAGTCTAGATTGGAAAGGGAAAAAAAAGATTCATATTGACCTTTAAGTTGGTTGAGAACTGAAAAAGGCTTTGAAGGCACCCGTGCCAATTCTGGTGCAACCCGTGAAGTATTTCCCGGTGTGGTTGTGTGCTAACAGGAGGGGATAGACCCTGGTGTCTTTAAATAAAAGAAAATGAAAATTTTATCTGAAATTATAAGCCTTGCCTTCAATGCGTTACGGAGCTAAGTTTGAGGCATTTGTCTTTAAATCTCTCTGCACTATGTTGCTGACTCCATAGGGAATGTACTGGCAAATGGCACTTCGCACGCTTGCCACTAGATGGAGAATGGCACGTTGCGTGACGAGCCTTACCTCATAGCCACTTGTCTCGGAATGAGAAGCGTGACAAACAGATTCCCAAGGCCAGGGAGGGGAATCTCTCTTCCTGCTTAAATCGCAGTTCAGGGGGAGTGGTCAGGACGAACTCCCTCATCCCGCAATGGACGTGTGATTAGATTACTTCATACCAGTCCTAAGCGGGACCGCGAACAGTGATGAGATGGATGTGAAGTATCAGCCTTAGTTGGTTTGGGGAGAGAATTAAAAACCACAGAAGCAAAAGAAGAACAGAAGCGAACGCTTGACATTAAGAACAAGACTAGGGGCTGGACAAGTTTCATGCTGTTTAATTATTATTTGACCTTGTAATATTTGATAGTATTTCCCAATTCATTCTACTACACCTACACACATTATTATTATTCCCTTTCTCCTTATGTGCAGACAATACAGCCTTTTGTAAAACAACCTTGGTTGCTGAAGTTGAAAGAGCTTTGCATTCTTATGTAATATCATGGTGAGCATTAGCAGAGAACAAATTAACGATGAATACACCGGAAATGAATGGATCTCCCTGTTCTGTTCTGCTCTGTTATTTTTCTGTGGGTTAACCTTCCTCCACCTTTCACTCTGTTTCACCTTCTAGCTTAGCTTGGAGAATTTCTACAGTCACTTCTGCCGCTGGTGTGGGTGCGTAGTCATTTTCAGTACATGCATTTTCCCTCCCATAGGGTGGTGAAGCACATTCACCACACTGCAACAAAATAGAGTCCTGATGTGACTGGGTTGTGGCCCCCTCAATATTCCTGTTTGTGCTAATGTGTATCAGAAACCAGCACCAAGAAGGGGCCAGGTGTCACAGATTGAAAACTTCTGTGGGATGTACATGTGTCACACTCCGAACAAGAGGTGCAAGTTAAAAATGGGCAAAACATTCAGTAAAGCAGTGGGAGCATCTATATGAAAGACCTAAGTTTCCATGCTTTGCTCATTTTTGTGCAATCTGCATTATTTCTGTTAACCCAGCATTTGCACAATTTTCCTTAATTTGTGTCAAAAAATATTGTTCCTATTCTTTTTGCTTGCTGCAGTTTCCATCAAATACCTCACCACCTTCTTATTTCAGAGCAAGGCAAATACTTTTGCCTTTTCTTATATACCACATTTTTCTGCCTATAAGACACCACCTATTCTTAGATCCCCCCCTTTTAGACTCCCAAAGAATCAAAATTAATACATCCTCCTTGAGATCTCTTCTACCCCCCCCCCCACCACCACTGTTACCTTTAATTTCTGTGTTCTAAACACTCCTCTCTGCTTTGGTGGGTTTGGTTTTTGCAGGATGGGGCTCTGTCTTTCCTTGAATTCTCCACCCCCCGCTGTTTTTTTTTCATTTCCCCCTTCTAAACTCTCCTTTTCTCTTTGGTGAGGGTTTTTTTTCTTTTTCTTTTTTGCAGGATCCAGCTCCTTCAGGCTTGAGCACCCCATTAAGAAATGCCTTTTCATGCTAAAAAAATAAAGTGTGCCTTTTTTTTTCCTTTCCCACAGAGGGAAAGAAAACCCACCCCAAAAGGCTTACTTGCGTGTATACCACATCTCTTAATTTTTGGTGTCATGATTTTGTAAAAAAAGTAGTGTGTTATACACAGAAAAATATGTACATATGCAAGGAGACAAAACAAGGGAGGACTTGAATCTGCAGTTACCAAACTCAATGTCTGAAATCCTGTTGCAGATGGTATAAAGGAACTAATTAGTTTCACTGCACTACATGTTATTCCCTGTAATACTATCCTACACAGATGTGACTAGAGATGGGCACGAATCAAAAAAATGGTGTTTCGTTTGTCGTTTGTTGTTTGTCGTTTGGAGGGTCCATTTCGGTTTGTTTCCATTTTTCGTGAATTTTTGAAAAAAAATCAATTTTTGTTTTCGTTCGTTCTGTTACCATTTCGTTACCATTTATTTCAATTTTTTGTGATTTTGTTTAGCATTTAAAGCAGTTCACTGTATTGCTGTAACGAAAATGAAACACATGACAAAATTTCTGGCATTTCTGTTCGTTTCGTTTCATTTTACAGACAAAATTCGTTTGTCATTTTGTTGTGTAACGAAATGAAAAAAAATGAAAACAGAAAAGGAAAATTGTTCGTTTCATGCCCATCTCTAGATGTGACATACTAAATGTCCAAATGCAATGCACATATTATAATCAAATATGCTATTATGTGATACTGTGACTTATCATATCATACAATGAACTTCAATGTTGCCAAAAATAAAATAGTTAACAAATTAAAATAATATTATTTGAACTCAAGAACTGGACAGGACCCGATCATCGAATCCAGCAGCTGTCCCCCATCTCTCAACAGTTCTTTAAATAGCTGAAGGGTTCCAATCTTGCAACATTATTTATTGTTTTCTTCATGAACCGGTTTATGGTTGCATGAAAGGGGGGTGCTGTTTCTCTTGTGATTATGATGCATCAATGGGGAAAAAACAGTATCAACTAAAATTCTCTGAGCAACTACTAAAGGTATAGCAGCCCTAATCTCTACTTGATTTATTGGGTCCTTTTTTTCCTTAAATATGATAATACCATCATATGACCTGGCTTTTTAACAGAATATTAACAAAGAAGGAGCAATTTCAAACTAGCCAGTTCAGGATCTCAGGTTAAATAAAGTAGAGGTAATTTTCACACCCAATGTAATGTGCTGACATGAAATCAATCTCCTTTCTGTAATAAAATTAGCTTGATCCCCACACTCATTATTTTTCACAGCTGAAACTTGTCTTATCTAAGTTAAATTCATTTTTATGGTCTGTTTTTTTAATAGTGTAAACCAGTTTAAAACTGTTTTTTAAAAGAAAAGTATTTAAAGCCTTTCTAAACCTTAAATGACTTGCATGGGCTTTAACACATGTGGGCATTGTGAAATGCTTCTGAATGACAAGTAATTACTTATTAGCTGTAATACTTGTCAGGGAGAATGGAGAACACTTTCAACAGCTCACCTTGCATAGTTCAACTAAATGAATCATAGCCGAGAAGAAAATTAAATGCCTGAAAGCTATTGGCTAGAAGAAAGAGGAACACTATATAGCCTTTATATTCATTAATTTCCTTTAGGAATATGGCCAGGTTCTATCTGATTGAAATATCTTTCCATTACATTTGCTTCTACCACTGATTGATACATTCCTCTCCTGACAGCTGATTGTTCACCCCTTTGTTTAAACATTAGTGGTGGGTGTTGACTTTGGGCAAATGAGGCAAACACAGACCCCAACAGGACTATTTGTACATTTCTGAAGCTCCTGCAGGGTGTTCTCCAGCAGTTTAGCCAACCTGGAACATTGGACATTCATGGGGTGAAAATGTTGAAGTAAAAATACTGTCTGCCATCCAGATAGGGATGATGGGATTTGAACACCATGCGTTTGAAGAACAGGCTGGGCCTCATTCATTTATAAGTTCTTATAAAATTATAATCTTGTACATTGGTCCCAATATTGAGACTCCTTCTCCACATCTTCAGAAAGAAAGGAGTGTGAGAGAGATTCTCTTCTTATACTACTCCATGAGGCATCTGAATTTCATCAGGATAAAAACTATATAGTTATACTGTATCTATAAAAGTATTTGTTCCTCTAGTGGGGTGGTTCCCAAACTTGGATAACCCAGGTGTTCTTTGGACTATAACTCCCAGAAATCCTGGCCAGCACAGCTAGTGGTGTGGGATCCTGGGAACTGCAGTCCAAGAACACCTGGTTTACCCAAGTTTGGGGACCACTAATCTAGTGTCATTCATGTTCCTAAATGTCTTCAAGTCATCTTGTATCTGAAACCTTCCTTGCATGATCCTATCTCCAAACAACAGATTGGAGGGGAAAGTGAATTAACTTTGCACTGGGATGAACAAAGGATGTACTTATGTTCTTCAAATACAGTAGAACCCCTGTATCCACTGATTCATTAATCACTGATTCAGTTATCCACGGTTGGCAGAGGAAAAAAAATAATTCAGCAGCTGCAAAGCAAGCTACCGTCACAAACAGCAGCTGTAAAGCAAGCTACTGTCGTAAAATAACAGCCGTAAAGTAAGATACTGTCACAAACAGCAGCCATAGAGCAAGCTTCTGTAACAAAACTGCAGCTGTAAAGCAAGCTGCTATCACAAAACCGGTTTTGGGGTCTTTTGGCGTTTTCTCTTATCCACGGTTTTCTTTATCCTCGGGAAGGCCTGGAACCAATCCCCAGCAGATACCGGGGTCCCACTGGTTGTGGAGCCATGGGATGGAAATGAGGTTGCATTGGTTAACCTAAAGAGCAGGCTGATCTCGGTAACAGGTACTTGTGGGAATGGTGAAATCCATTTTTTTCCTTTCACATGTTAATAGAGCCGAAGCCAGCATTATGTATTGAGTGAGATGTCTTGTGTCTACTGGTATTTGCTTTCAATAGTTAAATGTTGCTTTTGTCAGTTGGGACAAAAATGCACTCTTTAAATCAAGAGGGTAATTAATTTTCCTGACAAGCTTTCAAAGTGCTCGATTGAAATTTTAGGCATCATATATATGACTTGACAGTTTGCATTTGCTTGAGTTATTTCCCCCCCCCACCCTCTTATCCCTGGAGCTAAAGGGGGGGGCGCAGAATTGCTAGAAAACTGAACACCAGGCTAAGCGGCATGGTCAATACGGGCAGATTCATCATAACATTCCAAGAAATAGATTCATTGTTTTAAAGGAGCAAACCAATATTTCTTAAAAGACGTGTATTATTTTGTTTTATAATTACGTCAAAACAGTGCACAGTTGTTTTGTGTAAAGATGCCAGTTATCTGGGGCTTTTGAAATAACATTGGTGACAAATGTTGGTCAAAAATCAAACTAAATAAAATACTCAGGACATCTGTTATTTTTACTTTCAATTTACTGTATATACTTGAATATAAGTCTAGTTTTTCAGCCCTAATTTTGAGCTGAAAAAGGGGGCCCTCGGCTTATATTCAGGTCACTACTTTTAGCCACCGAGGCAAGTGCTTGCCTCAGTAGCTAAAAGTCATTTTAAACATCACGCACCACTCCCCCAGCTCACAAAGGAGGAGCTGCCAGGCCCTGCTGAATTTCCCACCCTAGACTTATACTCAAGTCAATAAGTTTCCCCAGTTTTGGAGGGTTAAATTAGGGGCCAAAACTTATACTCGGATTGACTTATACTCAAGTATATACGGTACTTAGTGTTTCCAGACTGAAACAAAATTCTCTTTTTTCTTAAAATAAATATTTTTAATTCATTCCCATTAAGCTGTAAGATGTTGCTTCCAAATTGTTTTGTTTTCCCCAGCATTTTTTTAAAGGAAGGGATCCTGATGAGGATGATATAAAGTTATACTTCAAGGATGATCTGCAGCATTAATTGGGGGTGCTTATATTATGGAACCAAGGTGTAGCAAGATGGCCTCATAAAAGTGACTTCCTTAATGAGAGCAGAGAATAATTAGGTTGTGTCTTTTTTTAAAAAAAGTTCCATTATTCATTAAGCAGATGACAACAATTCTTCCTTCCCAGGAGGTGTTGGGGGAGGGGAATCATGATGAAAATATACTCAGTATCAGGACAGGGCTATTTAAAATAGCACAGCTCAGGCTGTCTTTGAAGTAGAAGATTCATGACCCAAATAAGGGTGCTTGAAAAGTTGAGCAAAGGTCTGACAGATTGTGTCCTCGATAGGTGTTTGAATATGGCTGATGAAAGTTCAAGAAATATCGGTTTCAACCTAACCAAGCTACTTAGATCTATCTTCCAAGTTTAAGCAATTTTAGCCAAGGGGAATCATTTTGGGAGAATCACAGGCAGTGCATATGGACAGGAAGTTTGCCCTTCACCCAACCAGCCTGGAGTAAAGAGGTGAGACCCATGTGATGGATTTGAACTAGGTTCACAGCTTTACGAAACATTCAAACATTCGCCTCTCACTTCCCACAAGGGGCCTGCCATGGGATGGAATCCAGGTTTAAAGCCAAGAGTTGATCATGACTTGTACTCGAGAACTTACATGAGTCTCCAGAGCTTTCACGGACTTCGGACAGCAACATTTCAGATGACCCTACCCAGGCCACCAACAACCCCAGCCTTATGAGCCTAGGATAACCACCAATCCCTTGCACATCTCCCTTCCTGACACTGAATTCCCAAGATCTGAAGTGGATGGGGCATTGGATGGGCAAGCCACCTGTTACCTCAAAGGAGAGGTAACTACCCCCAAAATAGGAGTACAGAACAGATCAAAGACATTTCTTGTGGAGTAATGTAACTTCATTCAGAGAACATGGGCCCATGGGTGTCACAAGGATTGAGACAAAGAAAGATGTTCAGGAGGGGGCTTTTATAATTGCAAATAGAGACGGGCACAAATAAAAAAAATGGCATTTTGTTTGTCGTTTGTTGTTTGGAGGGTCCATTTCGGTTCGTTTCCGTTTTTCGTGATTTTTTGCAAAAAAAATCATTTTCGTTTTCGTTTGTTTCATTACCATTTCATTACCATTTATTTCATCTTTTGTGATTTTTTTAAGGATTTTAAGCCATTCACTCATATTGCAGTAACGGAAACGAAACACACGACAAAATTTCTGGTGTTTCTGTTCGTTTTGTTTCATTTTAGAGACAAAATTCATTTGTCGTTTTGTTACATAACAAAATGAAAAAACGAAAACAGAAACGAAAAATTGTTCGATTTGTGACCATCTCTAATTGAAAAGTGTTAACGAAAGTTGTTTCCCTCTCCATCCTTCCCTCTCCCTCCTTGCCTCCAACCCACATCCCCACCCTCTCCATAGACCTAGAGAATTTGGGAGATAGGAAGCATTGCATTTTACAGACCACAGGGATGTGAAGACATCATGTTGAATGGCCGAATGATTGAATTTCGGTCTCCGTGAGGCAAGCTACTTTGACAAGATGAGACAGCCTGTCATGAGTACCATGGATAAAAATGATGCATACATTTTTAAAAATGCAAGCAACTTAGAAATGGGCATAATGGGGTTGGAGTGGGGAGGAAGTTCATATCAATTGGAAAATGGGACGTGTTGTGTAATTCAATTAAAATATGCACAAATGCCAGTGCAAGAAGAAAACACGAAGGCTCAGAACTCAGTAGTACAAAATAAGGGCAGGAAGTTTTTACTTGGGCAGAGAGAGTTGCAGAGCAATGTGATTAAAAAAAACTGAAATGAAGAGTGTTCTGTATGTCTAAACAGGTGGGGCATTCTGACCACATCATATCTTCGGTTCCAAATTGTCTCTTGTTCCAATTTGATATGTTGATTTGTGTCTTTAAAACCAGGCAACTGGTGCACTTTACAAACTGCCTTATTCCATATATGCCCGATCTTTTGAGGTCTTTTTCGAAATGACCTTGCCCAATAAAGCCAGGCAGATAGCAAATGGAGGATATTCTATTTGTTTTGTTTACAATCATTCTTCTAAACAGTTTCCCCCCCATCAAGTGGAAGAAGTAGGGATAAAGGAGAAAGGAAGCTGATGAACTAAAAAGGGAATGCTCCCTTGGTACTTCTTTACTCTTGATAATCCAGAAGCTGTACCATGGGTGAAAGCTTAGTCTCAACTCCAGTCCTGCATTTTTCTGAGCTTTTCCATTTTTTTAAAAAAAAATACAAGCATTGACAATCTGGAGCTTTTGTACTGGCTACAATCTCTCTCCAATCCCCACTTAAATTCCAATTGCAATTTAAGGATGAAACCCTTTTGACTACAATTGGATGAGGCTTTTAATTAGAGATAAGAGATACAGCCTGCTGATATCAGCTGCAGATAGGCTGCTCACATTTGGAATGGCTCCCACTGACGTACAATACATCATCTGGACTACATGAACAAGATAAGTTTGTAACCCAGCCGCACACACGTACACAGAAGCAGATTGGCTGAGGAAGGATGTATCTGCAATTAAATAGATCTCCCAGTGCTTATTATCTGTGGCATGACTTTTGGAAAGAAAGCAGTTCTAGTGAACAAGGAACTAGGGGTTTTAAATGAACTTTTAACAACTAAAATATTAACTCTTTTTCACAGAATCTAAATGTTGAATTAGGCATGTACATATAACCCCATTTTTATTTTCCTAAAGTTTTCCAACTGATCCTGAAGTTAACTATTTAATGAAGCTGACTTCTGCAGAGCACAGAAAGTTAAGCATTGCATACATAGATTTAAGCAGGACTTCTGAGGAAGTCCACCATTTTATGTGTCACATTCTTTAAAAGGTGCAGGTCAGAATTCTGTCTCCTTTCCCCCCACACACTTTGCTTTTCCCCTTCGAATAATTGCTTGAAGGGAAAAAAAACCTGAAGCATTCAAAAATGTTGTGCAGATATTAGTTGGCCATCATCATCACAGTAAGAACATCAGCAACCACAATTTGGTGAGCTGTGTAGAATGAAACTAGAAAAATGGAATTAGAAATGTTTGTTCCATCATAATAGAGGATCTTGATAAACTTAGATTTTGATATTATTTGGCCCAAAGGAGTGGGGAAGTATCTACAGATAGTTTTCAGAAGATCTTAGAGAAAGTGTCAGCACATCTCTTGTTAGGGTTGCCAGGTGTCAGAGATTTTAAAGTTTAGGGAATGGATGCTCTAGATCAGTGGTTCTCAACCTGTGGGGCCCCAGATGTTCTTGGACTGCAACTCCCAGAAGCCTTCACCACTAGCTGAGCTGGCAAGGATTTCTGGGAGTTGCAGTCCAGAAACATCTGAGGACCCACAGGTTGAGAACCACAGCTCTAGATCAATGGTTCTCAACCTTGGGTCCCCAGATGTTCTTGGACTGCCACTCCCAGAAATCCCTTCCAGCACAACGAGTGGTGGAGGCTTCTGGGAGTTGTAGTCCAGTATCATCTGGGGACCCACAGGTTGAGAACCACTGCTCTAGATCAAACGATTCTCAACTGGGCCATAGAGCCAGGCACATCTGAAGTGTGCCACAGACTGGAAACAACTATTTTCACACAAGCTTATTAGGTTTGTTATGTGATTTATACAGTCTTGATTTGGACTATATTTCTTTCATATTCTGTTTATGGTCCTGGCCAGGAAAAAAAGGTTGAGGAAGCCTGTAGGGAGTGGAATTGGTAAGGCCATTCAGAATCATCCTCCGCACTGATATATCTGACAGCCCATCTCTTCCCAGATGGATTACTATATCTAACTGGTACATCATCCATTCCTAGGTCCCACCTCTCTGCATACAGATTGTAATTTCTAACCTATTGCCCTGACTCTTGAGTTACCCACAAAATTGGGTGTCTCTAGGACCCAGGGGAGCAGACCCATATAGCATAACAAATTGTTTTGTTTTGTTATGATTTTTTTAAAAAATGTTAATAACAAAATGAAATGAAACAGCAAAGGAAACATGACAAAATGAAATAAAATGCTATTTTTCTGTTTCATGTCCATTTCTATTAGTAGGTTCCAAACCATCATGGAGATGTGTAATCTCCAGGCTTAAAACCAGGGTACTTCAAGGGCCAGATGCAGGCGGAGTGGTATCAGGAGAGAGATATCTAGTCTTGTGAACTCCTGGACACATTTGGTGGGGCCACCGTGAGACACAGGAAGCTGGACTTGATGGGCCTTTGGCCTGATCCAGCAGGGCTCTTCTTATGTATGTTCTTATGTTCTGTTGATGACATGTAACTCTAATGCCTGGATGTCTCTCTTCTTCCTGAGTGCCTTTGTGCCGCATACATATTTGCTTAGTAAGTCCCAAAGGTTATGGGAGCCACATCATTTGCCTCAGCCTCTCTTAATGCAACTTCAGAAGGGCCCATTCACTTTGCTCTTAGGTTTTGGCCTTGGAATTTCACATAACTGGGAGGGAGGGAGCTGGCAATGCGGTAACCTCCCTTGTGCACTGCAGCACACGCTAAACCAGGATATGGCCCTGGGGAGGACTTTAAGCCACTGTGGGCGCTTTTACACGACCCCTAAGATCCTCTGGCAAGTTAAATTTCGACCAGAGATCTTGGAGATTTGTCGCTCTTCCTGTGTTCCCACCCCTCCGCACTCCCTTGCTCCTGTCTGTGTGAGGGGAGGGAGAAAAAAAGGGAGAAAAGAATGCAGGCTCACCTCTGCTCTGCTGGGAAGCATTCCAGTCTCTTAAAGGGGCAGGGGGCAAAAAACAAACAAACAGAAGGCGAGGAGAGCCCGGCACTCACTGCTTTGCAATCCGCAGCAGAAATTTTTCACCTTCGGAGACCAGGTACTTGGAAAATGTGCTGGGACGTGCTTAGGTGGGCATCTGGGAGCCCTTTGCCTCGGATTTTAGGGGTCATGTAAAAGCACCCTGTGTCTCTTTATAAACAAGGGACACAGGCGTGTTTCCTATTTACGAGAATAACTTCATTTAATGGCTGGCAAGGTGGGATTGAGGAGCTCCCCTATGAGCCTTCAGTGTGGGGTGGGTGAGAAGGAGACTCGCATGTTCATTTTCCAGCAGTAACGGGCATAGCTGAACTAATCAGGGGTTGGTTAATACAAATGCTGGCAAATTATTATTTAAACACAGTTTATATTTGCCGTTTACAATAAATATTTTGTAGCTAGATGGACTGCAAACTTTGAACGAATAATAATAGAGCTGTATATTGTTTCCTTGCCATTATCTTTCTCAGCTCTCCGGAGAAGTCCTGTTTCAAAAAGGAATTATCATGGATGATTGTGCAGTGAATAAGGTAGGAATTCATTATAGCCGAGGCATTCTACTTATTGTTTCTTCTTATTATTTCGTATCAGTAAAGGCCCCCTGAGGGTCATGCTTGAGATGACCTTGTATTTACCTGGAGAACTTTTTTCTTGCTCTGAAAGCAATAAATGTCGCTACTAGAGATCGCAACTGTGATTATTAATGAAGCAGACAGAGATGGCAAACCCACGACTTTTCTTGTTTCATTCCGTTTGTTAGTGCTGCTGAGACTTGTATGCACTTCTGTTGCCCATTTTCAAAGCCATGTTGTGTTCCAAGAAAGGAACAGAAGGAGCACAGTAATTAATTGTATTCTGATTTCAAAATAATTCCACCTGTGGATACTGTTCCTTGACTTTGAGGTTGGCCTTTCATGTGGTGAGAAAGAAGCAATTGTTTGCTGAGCCCTTGCTCCTCATTGCATAGATTCATCGGCTTGTATTTTCCACTTGATTAGGCAAAGTGATTTCCACCACTCAAAAGGATACAGATGTAGTCACAATAGGATTTGAATAAAATGGAGAGGAAAATACGAGATGCGGGCATGTTGATAACTCTAGGTGCCAATCTGAGTCATCTTCTAAGGGTTTTTGGTTGCTCTGATGGATTTATGGGAGACAAAATAGCTGGAATCAACTTTGAAAAATGGTTGGAAGTTGTTTCTCTCCTTATCAGTTTGAAATATGCTATAATGCCTCATATGGTTCAAAGTGGGTAAAAAAATTCAGTGAATTAATTTGCACAAAAGATCAAGAACCACTGAGCCAGGGAACCAGAAGCCCCGGGAAGCCTGCATTCCTCAGAGATCTTTATATCCAGATCAGTGCTGTAGGGCCGCAAGGAGATTTGAAACTAGCCTTTTCACTGCCAGGTCAATAATCATGCACTTTTCAGCAGGGAAGTGAAGTAGCAGGCGGTTGTTGGGGGATAAACAAATTTCTACAGTATACAGTGGAAACTCATATAATAAATGGTTTGTACAACATAAAACATCTGTACAACATAAAAATTCCGCAGATAGGGGAAATATCCTTAACAGAATCACCTGTGGGTCGAATCCACACAACATAAAAATGGTCACAATTAGGGATTACAGTACTCTGTTTTCAATGCATTCCTATGGGAAATTTGTATAAAGGAAAATTTGCTTAACGGAATTTCATTTGGAACGAATTAATTCCTTAGGCAAGGCACCACTGTACTTCTCAGTTTCAACCAGCACAGGACAGGTTTGGTAACAAACATTATTTACCTCACTGTCATAAAACAGCAGCCGTAAAGCAAGCTACCATCACAAACAGCAGCCGTAAAGCAAGCTACTGTTGCAAAACAGCAGCTGTAAAGCAAGTTACTACCACAAAACAGCAGTTTTGGGGACATTTTGGCGTTCTCTCTTATCCACGGTTTTCATTATTCACGGGAAGACTTGGAACCAATCCCCAGCGGATACTGGGGTCCTGCTGTACTTTAAGCTCAGTTCAGCGTGGAGCTTCCAATCGTTTTGGCCAAATATTTGGTGATTTAAGGCAATATCAAAAAGGGGGTTTTGTGCAGGAGGATATACATTAAACATGATCTGCCAAGCTAGACACTGTACATCAAAAATGTTACTCTGAATTGTGCTGAAATGTCACTAAATGTTAACCTGATTCTTGAGAAATATCCTTAGGGAAAAGGTACAAGGTATCTAGGACTGTCTTGCTCTTGATGGATGGAATAACATGTCTTTGTCTTTTTCTAAAGAGAATTGTCATATGTTCTGTATAATCTTATCATTTATTTTGATGCAGGTGTCAAACATCCCTATTTTTGCTATTGTCCATTCACATCTTGGAGGGCATAGTCTGATATTTTAATTACCAGGTCAATTTGCATGACTGCATATATCTAGTCTATTTATGTATCTTGGAAATTCTTCAGCAAGGAAACATTGGGAAGAGAAAATGGCTGAGATACTTACATATTGCATTTTTAGTGTGCTGGAGAAGCATGGAATAGGAGTTTTTGTAGAAATGTAAAAGGAAGATGATTTATAGCTGTATTTTTGTTCAAAATATATCTGTCAACAAAACATAACTATGTGTAGAAGCAATTGGAAAATATTCTAGGTTCTTGTTCGTGGTCTTCTGTGATTGCGCACAGTTTCTCCATGAAAAGGACCCAAAAGGAATTTGTGATTCATGCCTAACTTTTTCCATGAGGGGTTTTATTTAAGTATGACAAAATTTGGTTCCAATCCACTCTATGGAACAGCATATATTTCTGCTTGCTGAGAGTCAGATCTTGGTGTTAACTCAGTTTCCATAGGTAGAGATGACATGTGGATTTAGTGGTGGATCACAGAGAAAGAGTTCAGAATTGGCAGGTTTTATGTGAAATGTTTGTCACGTGTGTTAATACCTTTTTATGGATTTGACAGAAATAGAATCATACACAAGTCTTATTTTGGAAATTCACATGCCCCCTTTTTGTATAATGTGTTATGTTTACCTGCCACGTCTGAAGGCGAAATAAAACCAAGCCATTTTTCTTCTTTCTCACTGGCAGAAAGTTTATTCATAATTATCTGTCAAGTGCCTTCAAGTGTATAAGCATAATAGATTGCAACATTTTTCGCTCTCTTTGTTAATTCCTGACAGAACAGATAAATTGTTCTTGTCGTGTTTTTTTTTTTTCCTCTCTGGTGCCTTGGAAGCTTTGGTTACACTTGTACTTTCTCCTCACCCTTCTGAAAAAAAATGTTTGTATAGTTTCTTTTGCAATTTCTATTGTTGGTATAAGAAGTTCAAAAAAGGAAAAAGAAAAAGAAAAGAAAAAGAAGGATTTTCCCTTGTTACCACATCTCCAGGTCAAACTGTTGGGAATTTCAACATCAACTGTGTTTCCAGGTTTAAAATAAAACACAACAAAATAAAAACTGCATTTACACATATTTATTGACTTAAGGCCTTCAGCTGAAAAGATTCTAAGAGAAACTGACAAATATTATTAATAGCATCCAGAACCTGCACCGTGACAACTGTATAAAAAAAAGACAAAGGAAAATAATGTCCAGGTGATCGTTCTTGGTTGCAGGCCTAAGCAGATAGTAACTAATGGGAAAGGATTATACACAGTAGACAGGGTATTGCTTTCTCACATATGGCCTCTGTGGTGGAGTTTGGTTCTTGGAAAGAGAGAAGTGCTCCCTTGTAGATCGAATTAAATCATAAAAGCAAATTACAAACATAATTTTAAAAATAACAGCAGACAGGTAATGAAGGGAATTCACGGAATAGTACAAGTTCAACACCAGAGTCCTGTCTGAATTTTAAAGATGATTTTTTTTTTGTCAGATGGTGGAAGGACCTGCAAGACTGTTCCTTTTTGACAAAGGCTATAACAACCCCAGTTGCCACTTAGAAGTCCCTTTCTAGCATTCCCTACTTAACATGCCGGTGTTCAATTTTATCTCCTCGTTTCTCTTATCCATGACTAGAGATGGGCACGACTCAGAAAAAAATTTTCGTTTTCGTTTTCGTTTTCGTTTTTGGCTAGGGTCCGTTTCGTTTCATTTCCGTTTTCGTGAACTAATTTCAAAATTTTTCGTTTTGTTTCATTACGTAACGAAAATGAAAAAACGAAAATGAAAACGAAAAATTTTTCGTTTCTCCCCATTTAGCTCCATTATGTGTTTTTCCAGTAACGAAAAATGAAAATTGGCCCAAAATTAGTCGTTTCGTTTCCGTTTTCGGTCCATTTTTGAACCGTTTTTCGTTTTCGTTTCGTTACGTAACGAAAACGAAAAAACGAAAACGAAAATGAAAATACCGCTAAGTCGTGCCCATCTCTATCCATGACATTGATTTGAGTTGGAAAAGATTCCTCTTTGGATTCTTTCCTGAGGAAAATGTTTCAACCATCTGAAGGAGACCGGTTCCTATTGAACGTGCTGATGTCATCTCCCAAAATTTCTCTTATTTCTTTGTTCCTTTCCTTTCCTTGACCCTTTGTTCTCCACTGCCAATAAGAAAATCCTAAATGGAAGAAAGGAACAGACTTTAAAAAAATACAGAACAACAAAAGCTAAGGCTAGGAAAAACACCAGTTTATTTTTAACTGACAGGAGGGAGGACCCAAAGGGAATCTTCGTCATCTTTTTGTGGAGAACTTTCAGGTCACTAAATCAAGAATCAACACTGACTCGGGTATCAGCAATATGAAGTCCCAGAAAGAAAACAGTCAATTCCTGTGCCAAAACCCTTTTTCTATGCCAGAAATGGAAAAAACCCCAACAGAGATGCAGAAGTTAGATATTGTAGTATTGTAGATATTAGATAGTTAGATATTGTTAGAAGTTAGATATTGTAGTATTGTAGCGTGGGATAGTGGGTAGAGTGATTGATCATGGTCCTGGAGAATAAAGTTGGATAAAACCACTTCTTGAATATCACACATACCTTGAAATCCTTATTAGGGTCACTCTGGTTCAGTTCCAACATAATGGCATGTTTGACAACGGAAGCAAAGGCCCGGTTCAAAAGATTCAGATCATAGCAACCTGTTTCTCAGCAGGCTGATCCGAAGGAAGAAGGTTTAAATGATCTGAGGTGGCTTGGCCCATTTCTGCTTGTTGGAAAAGGAATAACATCTCGTGTTCAAGAAGTAGGCAGTCAAATATGACTGGTTTCTGAGTACCCTCCCAGACTAGGTCATCATCATAACGTCTACTGCCAACAAAACTGCTCTGGGCACATAATCTCCACAATCATTTCTTTTACACCCTGGCATGTTAAAAATATCACTGCATCACCACTCCAGCTTTCGTAGTCCTTGAACCATGGCAAACAGATGCTTTTGATCTTTTCTTGGGAAATAACCTACATAAATTTAGACGGGACATATGGTCTCTGATCCTGAAAATATCTCTGACATAATCATGGTTAGAAACCAGCATGTTCCCTTAGCCTCTGCTCAAGCGTTCATCTGGGGCCTGTTAAAATGCCTGATGCCATATTGCTGTGGAGAAAAGAGAGAAGTCATGAGTCACTGTATGGTCACTGCATGGAAGTCGCTCAATTGTTCTAATCGGTGTTAAGAAATTGATGCTCAAAATTAGAAAGTTGCTGATAATTGATTTCTGACCTATACTGCACAGGCATAATAAAGTTATATTACACTGGCAGTTGGAAGAGGCAGTTTGATAGACCAATATAGATCCAGGTATATATATATAAGTCAAGTTCCCAAATCATATTACTCAAGCTGGAAAACTGCAGGGGTGTATCGGGGGGCAGGGGCAGAATGGTACATTTGCCCCAGGTGCAGCAATCTGGGGGCAACTGGAGAGGGAGCAGCAGGAGGAAGCTGGGCACCCTCCCGCTGCCCAGCAGTCCTCCTTTCCCCTAAAGCAGGCATGTCCAAACTTTGGCCCTCCAGATATTTTGGAACACAACTCCCACAGTCCTCTGCCTTTGCAAATACAGGCTTGGAATTCTGGGAATTGTGGTCCAAAACATCAGGAGGGCTAAATTTTGGACATGCCTGCCCTAAAGCTTGGTGACAGCACCTCTGCCACTGCCTCAACAGCTGTGTGCCAGGCAAGCTGTGAAGCAGGCAGGCAGGCAGGAGCGTGGTGGCCGCAGTGCCCTCCTTCTCCTCTTCCTCGCCTTGGTGGGAGAGGCATGCACACACAGACACACACACGCATGCCCACACACACATCCGCCCATCCGCCTGTGTTCACGCACATCCACTCACCCACCCACCACGCTCCTGCAGGGTTTGGCCCACCATTGGTGGGTGGGTGCAATGTGGGGAGGCAGCAGGAATGGTGCAAAAATGTTGTCCCTAGGCGCTCCAAATCCTGGCTAGTAGGAATGATAAAACTACACATTGGTCCGGGTGGACAGAATGCCATCGGCTCATGCTTCCTCTCTCGCTAGCCTGGCTGAGACTCTTTATTAGGAGTGATAAACAAGGCATCACACACGTGGGAGGGGTGGATAATCATTGACCATAGGACAGAGGAAGACAAAGGAAGGATGGTCTTTGGTCACATAGTTGGGGTATGCAAACCTTACCACAGGCAGCTTGTTGGTCCTGCAAACCCATCTCACAGGCTTCCTGGCTGATCTGGGGGGAGAGATACAGGCCAAGCTGGCTTCCTGAGTATATCGGCTATGGAATTCATTTCCTTCCATCCGGGGCCTCCCCACTCAGATAGAGAGGTTTAATCATTCCCAAATGCCTTACCCATGCAGCCTGCTGGGGTACTGTCCTCTGCCCCAAGGGGACATCTCTATACCTGAAAAAATTTATCCTCCATGAAACAGAAGTCACTGGCCTCCACTGGAACTGCCTCCCTCTATCAGAGGAACTGAAAAGCTGATGCCCTCCCTGCTCCACTCCCGAAGGTGTAGCCATTCATGCTGCATTGTGATTTACAGCTGCAGTCGGCTTCGGGGGAAACAGGTGTTTTAATCTATTGAAATAGGGATGCATACTTTGATTCCTGAAGTTGAATCAAGCTGAATAGAGTCCTCCCACTGCCAGTTTCTTTTTGCTTTTGAACTACCTTGGGAACGGCAGTCCTAGCTATTTTTAATTGCAACAGATCTTTTGAACCAATGGGAAATCACAGTAAGCTTTAACATGCCTTCTTTTAGTTATTTGGGTAGACATTGGGTAGATTTTTTGTTATACAAACTGTTTGTTATACAAGGGTCCACTGTATTGAACAATTCTTCGTGGAAGAAAATAGTTAACATTTTGTTGCCCATGATTTAAATGTTACCTTTATATTCATTCATTCACTCATTCATTTGCTCGCTCGCTCGCTCGCTCGCTCATTCACCCACCCGTCTGTCCGTCTGTCCGTCTGTCCGTCTGTCCGTCTGTCCGTCTGTCCGTCTGTCCGTCTGTCCGTCCGTCCATCCATCCATCCATCCATCCATCCAATTAACTTGCATACTTGCACACATAACAGAAATTGAATCTGAATACAATCACCCCCGCCATTTCGCGGTTCAGGTACTGCAGTCCCGCTATATTGCGGGATCACAGTACCTGCAACTCGGAGCCACGGGAAGGGATGATCGGGTCACTCCCCGCCGCCCCCGGGCCCCTCCGAAAAGCCTCGGAGCCGCACGGAGGGGCGGCAGCGGGAGGTCAGATCCTGCAACACCGTCTGTGTGCACCGCGCCAAGACTTCTCGGACAGGTGCGCAATCGCTCCCCCACCCACCCCCCAGCTCCCCAGCCCCCCACCTCCGCATATCATGGGGTCCCTAACCCCCGCGATCAGCAGGGGGTTACTCTATCTAGGAAGTAGCCCCAAGGAGGGGAAAGTTAACCTCGAAAGCTTCTACATTATCCTAATCATCTTTGCCGGGACTGTAATATACACACTAGCAGAAAATCTTTAGCTGATTTAGGAACTTGGACTTTTTGTGAAACTGAAGGCCATCCTGTGTATTTCATGTTAGCTAATCAGTTTGGTATGGGCGAGCAATATTTAAATGAGCAGAAAATCATTAGGTGATTTTTAAAAATGCTGAAAACACACATTGGGAGTATGAGGCATCTTTTAAAAGGGAAGATGATTTAATTACTGTATTCTCTGCTGCTCAAAACATTTGTCTTAGTGAAAATTAAAGCATTTTTGGCAGGCAGAAATGTGTCTTCATATTTGTTCATATTTGCTGAAAATGAGCAAATGGCATATTGTCAATTGTTTTCTTTTTCAGGTATTTAGGAAAAAAGTGTTCTTTTAAAAACAACACAGCTGTTTTTCAAAGCTAATAAGGAAAAATTCTATAAATGAGACTTAGTTTAGTCTGAGAAATCCTATAACTTTGTCTTGTAGAATTATTTTCAAATGAGGCTTTGCAATCTTGCAACTGATTCCTTTTCTTGCACTGAACCCAGATTTGTTTTTAAGAAATGTGTTTTGGTATAATTTTCAAAGATTTGAGCTGACCTTGAGGCTGCCCTCACAAAACCACAATAAAGACAATGAGATACAGATACTGAATTTGTCTATGAGCTATAACTTTACTATATTACAGCCCTGACTTACATCTAGCGAGTAACAGTTAACCACCATGCAGTTGATTCTGGCTTATGATGACCTTTTCCAGAATTATCTAGGTACAGAAGGAATTTGGCTGCTTCTGGGGTTGCTGTATAACTGTGCAGCTTCCCCAAGGCTTTCCAGGCTGGCTCCTTTATGAATCAAACACCCAAATTCCAGCTTGTTGGCCAAATACTCTATTCAAGTATGGGCTGTCTCAGCAGCGATCTCTTTCTGGCCTCCGGTGAAGAACTAAACAAAACTCTTCTTTATATTATCTTGCTCAGTGCAGGAAGGCCGAGGATTGCTACCAGAAGCAGAAGACACAACCTTCCCACTCACACACATTGGTTACTTGGACATCTGGCAACACTGACACTTGGTTAGGGGTAATGAGAGATGGGCACAAAACACTGGTTTAGCTGAACAGCTGTTTAGCGCTTCCTCTTCTGGCAGTGCTCACTCAGGGGCAACACCTGGAGGAGTTGCCAGAACAGGCAGGCTTGGGAAATATTTAACACGTGTTAAAAATGGATGTGAACTGCCATTTCAGTTTGTGCCCATCTCCAAAGGTAATATTTAATTCAAACAGATTCTTTTTGGCTTACTGCCAAAATAGTTTTCATAAGACCATAAGAACATAAGAAGAGCCCTGCTGGATCAGGCAAAAGGCCCATCTAGTCCAGCTTCCTGTATCTCACAGTGGTCCCACCAAATGCATCTGGGAGGGCTTGAGACTAGATCTCTGTCTCCTGATACCACTCCCCTGCATCTGGACCTTGAAATACCCTGGTTTTAAGCCTGGAGATGACTCATCTCCATCATGGTTTGTAACCTGTGATGGACTTTTCTCCAGGAATCTGTCCAATACTCTTTTGAAGGCATCCAGGCCAGATGCCACCAACACACCTTGTGGCAGACAACATGCTGAGTAAAAAGATATTTTCTTTTGTCTGCTCTTACTCTCTCAACCCTCAGTTTCAGTGTATGTCCCCTAGTTCTGGTGTTTTGTGAGAGGAAGAAGAGTGTCCCTTTATCCACTTTACTCCTGCCCTGCAATTTTTATATGTCTCAAGTGAAGATCTACCAGTAGGTGGTGGTGGTTTTTTTGTTGTTATATGCTTGTACTTGGCACAGCTCTTTTCTGTAAAGACATTGCAACTTTAGCCATTGTTGCCTGGCCATGATACTTGTAGAACTGAAGACCAACTATCCTAGCTGCATGCTAGGTGCTTTGTTTGACTTGCAAATGATGGGTTTTTTTCCCCATTGAATTCAAACTGGGGAACAGATGGAATTTTCTATCATTGAGACTCTCGACAGGGTGTTGATAATAATAAAGCATTGCTCGAAAGGAAGGGAATCTAGTTCTATCAAATAATGTTTTAGTACCAGTGGAAGTTAGAGCAAAGTATATCCTGCCATAGCTGGGCATTAAGGTTTAGCTAGGACTTCGAAAAATTCCCTATTTTTGGACTACAGCCCACAGAATCTTTATTCTGGAAAAAAGGTGCCTGCGGGGGATATGATTGAGACGTACAAAATAATGCAGGGCATGAGTAAAGTGGATAGATGGATGCTCTTCTCCCTCTCACGAAACACCAGAACTAGGGGACATCCACACAAATTGTGGGCTGGGAGAGTAAGAACAGACAAAAGAAAATATTTTTCACCCACCACGTTGTTAGCTTTAATTTTGCTTTACTAGAGATATAACTGTTAGATAATTTACACCAGTGGTTCTCAACCTGTGGGTCCCCACATGTTGCTGGACTGCAACTCCCAGAAGTTTCCACCACTTGCTGTGCTGGAAGGGATTTCTGGGTGTTGCAGTTCAGGAACATCTGGGGATGCACAGAACTACTGCTTTACACTTTCCCTAAAAGATCTGTGCCTGCCAATCCAATGCGAATGCACAAACCATTCCATTATTTCCCTGCACTTGTCAACATGACAAGTTTAAATGAGAATAGCATGGCTGTTTCATCAAACGTGTTTGCATGTTAAAGACACCTTTCAAAACAGATTTTGACACCGGTTGACACAGGTTTTAGCTTCACCTGAGTTGCACAATTTCCTTTCTAATTTTCTCCTTTCACCCATCAAAGCATTTGCCAAACAAAAAGGAAATGGAATAACAGAGCAGAGACTTGCTGCTGAAACAATGAGTGATCAGAAAAAAATGTTAGACTGATAGGCGTAACAAGCTGTACATTTTTGCATGTTGTGTTCTTCATTATAATCTCATTATAATCTAAAACAGTTCTAGCCATTTGACTAGCTGCCTGTGACATATTTTTGATGCATCATATGGAATTCACGTGTTTTTTCTTTCTTTCATTGGTCCATATGTTCAAAAGCTTCATCCACACAATCTGGATTCTGTGTTACTAACCATTCCCTTGTTCCCGTTCAACATTAGTCAATGAATTATGTCTATCTATATGCAATGCTATATGTGTTCTTTTCCTTAACGTAAAAAGCTTATCTCTGTTATACACAAAAACATGGGGCACTGTGTCATGTAGCAGTACAGACACATACCATATAGCCCCTGACCATGGTGTGGGACATACAACCCTTTATGTTTTTCCTTACTCTTTCTTTTCATATCAGGTAAACCAGTGGTTCTCTACCTGTGGGTCCCCAGATGTTCCTGGACAGCGACTCCCAGAAACCCCTTCCAGCACAGTGAGTGATGGAGGCTTCTGGGAGTTGCTGTCCAGGAACATCTGGGGACCCACAGATTGAGAACCACTGAGGTAAACATTGCTGGTTTTGTGTGTGTTGTGTCATTACAGTCGTGATCGACTCTTTGTGACCCCATGTCCATGGCATTTTCTTGGCAGGAGTACTGGAGTGGCTTGCCAGTTCCTAATCCAGGCACTTACAGCACCTGGTATTCCCTGGTGGTCTCCCGTCCAAGTACTAACCAGGGCCGACCCTGCTTAGCTTCCAAAATCAGATGAGACCAGATGTGCTTAGGGCATCTAGGCAACTAAATATTGCTGGTTACTCTGGATTAAAGGGATTGTGTTCCTGTGAAATAAATTTTCTGACATCAGATCTCACACCCTTTAGAAGTGAACTATGGTGATAGGGAGGTGTTAGTGTCTATATGAGCTAGAGTTTTTAAGCAGGGTAAGAACTTGTCACAGTAGCATGGATGTAAGAGTCAATGTGATGGGATTGGTAAAATCAGAAATGAAAGGATAGTTGTAGAAAACGTGATTTATGCACCAATGAAAGCTCTCTAAGCAGTAGAGTCTCTCTCATCAAGTCCTAGATTGCCCTCAGTCTTTTTTTCTCTTTTTCTTGTCTATTTTTGCTACTAGTGGAAATCCTACTGCCATTTACATTGTGTAAAGTTTCTCTGGTAAAAGCTCACAGAAATTATACTCAGGCAGCACACATTATGTGCCTGTTTGCACAGTTAAGTGCACAATAGATTGTGCAATGTATTGCATAACAAGCAGCTGAATTGCTTGCTGAATAGGATTTTTCCTTGGAAAAAATTCACAACTGCTTGTGCGACTTTGATTTTCACAAGCATAGCTGCACAGTGGTTATAAATTTAGTTATAAATTATAAATAAGCTTATAAACCTTGCCTCATCTTTTTATTCCTGGGTGTGGGCGCAATATTAATACATGCATTTGAATATTTATATAATTTTGATTAATTATGCTTGTGATTAATTCTGTGACATTGACAAAGTAATATTATCTTGAGATTCAACAGGCATTTGTTTGGTTTGGAGGATAAGAATTTGCCATTTTTATTTGGCTCCTTAACTATGAGAGCTGTCCTATTTTGGGATTTGTGAAAGTTATCAGGGAAGAGGGAGAAGTTTTAGAGTCAGAAAAACCAAGGAGGAATCCTGTTTCTATTGCCTACTAGAGTACACCCATTGACTCAGTTGGGTTTTGAAATATGCTAGTTAAAGTATTGTGTCAGTGGGGATACACTTTGGGCCTTTTTACACGACCCCTAAACTGTGCCGCAAATGGCTGCAAGGTCCGGACCTTAAAAATGTTTTCCCACCAGGTCCGGACTTTGCAGACAATAAAGTGCGACCCCGCCCACCCAAGCGCGACCCAGCTGCATTTTTTTGTACCTGGTCTTTGATGGTGACAAGTATTTAATGCGGATATGCTGGGCTCTCTTCGCTTCTTTTTGTTTTTGTTCTTTTCATCCCGCCCCTTTAAGAGCAACCAGGAAGTGGGCGGCTCGCCCGGCAACTCCCACAGGCACCGGCGCGGGGAGGTAAGACGTTTGTCCTTCCCCCCCCCTCACGCAGCCGGCAGCCACCGGTGGGGACGCAGAAGGGCGACTAAACTCCTAAGATCGCTGGTCCGAATTTAAGGGACCAGCGGATCTTAGGGGTCGTGTAAAAGCGCCCATAGTTAGCAGTAGGAGTGTTATGACTTCTTAGTGTTTGTTGCCATGAGTTTTCTTAGGCTTCTTTGACTCCTCCGTCACAATAGAATGACTAACACCTATTGTCCTGCATAGGACAAGTTTCCTCTTTCCCACAACTTTAAGAACCCCAGTCTCACTCATTCTATACCCCAGAGCACAGAGAGACACTCCTAGTTCCCTGAGCTCCTTGCCCTCTGAAGATGCCGGCCACAGAGTCCGGCGAAACATCAGGAAGAAAAACTTCCAGAACACAGCCAAACAGCCCGAAAAACTCACAACAACTATCAATCCTTGAATCTTTAATAATTTAAACAATTACCTTAAATGCATCTTGATGGTTCGTTGTTGTATGATTGAGTTGCAAGACCATCATGCCCCCACACATATGTCCATCCTCTGTCTACAGCAGTGAGAAGTAATGATACATTTTTATCACTGTTGACGACATTGTTCAAGTTTTCAATTTGCGAAAGCTCAGCGAAGCTTGTAAGTTTATGAGCTTAACCAGAGCTGGTCGGTGCCATAAAAGCTGTCCTCCAATCAGTTTTGACATCACCAGACATCATGACTGTAACAACATTCCAAGCAGCTATATCATAACCTATGTGCCTTAATACAGTGTTCTCTTCCAGGAAATGGAAGCTTGGCTTCCCAAGGGCGCCTGAAAAAAAAAGTAACAAAGTGCCTTCATTTCAGCTTGAAATTGACTTGGCATTTGTCAGTTCTTCTGGAATAATTCTTGGGAACAGCTTTTCCATCTTCCAAGGCTTCTCTTCCAATTTGTCTTGGTGCATGCCTTTTTGATGTACTGACGCTTGCATACTATTGAATTGTACCCTAGTCATCACATTTCCTAGCACCAACTGCTTGAAAATGCAGCCTCCGTCCTCCAAACAAATGACAAGGAAACTGAATGACATCATCTACCTGCTATGTTTTTGAATGGCGGTCAATATATTTGACTTGGACAGGAAAAATAAGCAGCAAATTAAAAACTTGCTTGCTAAGGTAACCTGATTATAATGAGAATTTCAGTGATAATGTATGGCTGTTAGACACATTTTATATGTGTGTACCTAATCAAGAGCCAAGTACACAGCTGAAGAGTGATCAACAAAAGTTTTATCAAGGGGAGCAGCATCGAAACAAAATATAGGAAACTGACATATTGGATAGCATAACTATGCAGAATCTCATGCTGTGTTCCATTTGGGAAACTAGTGTATTCAGCTCTCAATTTTTCATTTGTTATACCATGCACAGCACTGGAAGCTAGACAATTGCCATTACTCAACCATCAACAAGTATCATTTTGCATTTTGCCTCTTTATAAATCTATGGTGAGGCCCTATCTGGAGTACTGTGTACAGTTCTGGTCACCATACCTCCAGAAGGATATTATGAAAATGAAAAAAAATAATGCCGAGGAGGGCAACCAGAATGATTAGGGGACTGGAACACTTTCCTTAGCAACAGTTGGGCCTTCTGGCTTTCTAAGCCACTGAGCTATCTAGAAGTTCTTGTGCGCTTCTTGTAGTGCTTGTGGTTGACCTGGTTTACTGCCTCTTTTTGAGACATTGCAGCCAGTAAAAGTGTGCTCCTCGTGAAACCTGTTGCTGTCTCTGTCATCTTCGTTCCTTGCGAGATGGTGGTTTACTGACATGTGGCTTGTACACCAGAGCATCAGCTGTGTGTGCATATGGAGGCTTGAAGGTCTGGCGTTATACAGTAATTTGCTATTTTATGGCTCTACGGTTCTGTGTTGCTTTTAATTATCATTCATTCATTCATTCATTCATTCATTCATTCATTCATTCATTCATTCATATACCACCCATCTTCCCAAAAGAACTCCAGGAAGTTAACAACAGCAGTAAGTAAAACCATAACAAACACACAATACGACAAATCACTGGGGGGGGGGGGAGATGAGATACTAGGCAAAATGGCGGAACCGAGTTTTAAAAAAACCCTAAAGGTCTCCAAATGCCTCTTGGAAAAGCAAGGTCTTTAGCGCTTTTTTGGAAAAAAAATTACCTATAAGCTTCATAAACAGCAAAGGATTTCATCCTGATGAGACATGAAAAGCATCTAGCTTGTACTCAACCAACAGCTCTTGATGATGGAGTTATCTGAATATGTTACTGTTAGAGACAATATCCCCTCTGGCGGATGTATTTTTTTAAGGCTGATAATACATTAAGCGCTTTTGCATAATGAGAGGGAGTTTATCACCGAGCTTTTATGTGTATTCTCTACAAAACATTTTGCTTGTCATACAAGTTCAGTAAAAGGGCACAGTATTTGCAATGGATGACGGGGGTTCTTTCTCTGCCCCCCCCCCGCCCTCAAAGTCGACTCAGATAAGCAAGGCCATGAAAACAATGCTATTGTTCTTCTATGAATCACTCCAGCTCACCCATACAGAGAACTCTGTGACGTGCCAAGTTAATAAAATATTGATTAGAGCCATGTCGCCGATTCTGCAGCAGGAAAGAAATACAGCGCACACAAACATTTTTACATTTTTCTTCCGCTCCACACCTGTCAAACCTCCTACTAGAACCAGTGTCATTTTCAACATCCAGCATGATGCTTTCGGTGTACAAACACCTTTAATTCAATTCACTTTGGGGAACGGCGAGTTGGTGGAACACAAAAAGCCATCCTTTAAAGCTATGCGGCCTGTTCGTCATGAATTATGCAGCAAAGATTTTAAAAGGCAAAGCTTCTCTATAGGAAAAGCACAAGGGGGGGGGGAAGGTGTCTCAGAATTAAGGCACCCCCAAAAGTCTCACTTTCTTACTTTCCCATATGATGTGTCAAGGACTCCCGTTCAGTTCCATACTGCATCTTCGAGAGATGGGCAGGAATTTTATTTTGCATTAGGTGTTTTGATCAGAATTCTCCAGGATCCAAAACTTAATTCATATTTTGAATGAAAAGAGGTTGATGGTGGGGGGGGGAGTGAGTATGGGAGAAGCAAAAGATCTCAGATTCATCGACCAGGCTTAAGACTTCTAAACTACAGTAGGACCCCCGTATCCACAGATTCGTTATCCACTGATTCAGTTATCCACGGTTGGCAGAGGAATAAATAAATAAATAATTAAGCAGCCGCCAAGCAAGCTACTGTCACAAAGAGCAGCTGTAAAGCAAGCTACTGTCATAAAACAGCAGCCATAAAGCAAGCTACCATCACAAACAGCAGCTGTAAAGCAAGCTACTGTTGCAAAACAGCAGCTGTAAAGCAAGTTACTATCACAAAACAGCAGTTTTGGGGAACATTTTGGTGTTCTTTCTTATCCACGGTTTTCATTATCCATGGGAAGGCTTGGAACCAATCCCCAGTGGATACTGGGGTCCTACTGTACTACATTTCAATGACTACAGCTTCAACCAAGTTAGTGCTTGATTAACATTCCCAGCTGCCGCTTCTTCCGAAATGTTTCTACCTCTGTATTATCTCAGTCCATTGAGGGATGGAATATGAAAAAAAAAAAAAACAGCAACAAGAACACTCAATCAGAAGGAAAAGAAACTAGTAATTGTATGAAAGTTGCAGGTTGTTGACGAACATCATTAATTTCCCATTGACTGTTTGCTTGGGCTGCCTTCAGCAGTTCTTCACGTTTGAAGTTTTAATGATACTCGCTAATAAAGCCATAGGGAGTGTGTAGGTGGGTTTGTTCTTATTGCTCATTTTGGTGTTTAATCATGTGGGCTTTCCTCCCCTCCTTCAACCTTGTGTATTGTCAACCACATCAAGCCTGCTTTTAGCAAAAACTGCTCTGGAGTTAAATTAGCGGAGCTGTGTGAACACTCCCTGCCGCTAATGTGGCCCTTCCCCTACCCCTTCTGAAGAGGAAGCTGACAGCATTTGGCTCTGTAATTGGAATCCCATTTTAATGGTAAATTTTGCAGTAAATTGTCTTGTTCTAAGGAATGGCTCCTGTATTATGTCTGCTGGCCTTGATGAAATCTCATCCCTCAGATGTATGGAGAGCATCTTTTATGTATGGCCGTGCTATTGCAGATGTAACTCACTTCATTTTTCCCTGTGCTCTAGCTGGAGAGTTTACAGAAGAAAGCAAATATAACTGCTTTGTTTTGTTTGCATTGTAACATGAACTCTGCCTCCACCCCCCACCTCTCCTCTGTGCTGCATTTCCATTGCATTTGTATATATATTTTGATTTTGTTATGACTTAGCTTTGAGGCAATCCCAGATTTGAAGCTGTCATGCTGCTGGTGACATCCAGTGACTACAGCCCAAAGAGATGCTTTGGATGGGATTGGGCACCCATGTTCTCTGCCGATTTGGGGAGTTTGCAAAACTGTTGAAATGGTGGTGGATTTTAGGAGGACTCGTTCTATACAACCACCTATTATGATATCAAATAACTTAGTGTCAATAGTGGAGTCCTTTAAATTTTTAGGTACTATTATATCTCAAGATTTAAAATGGTTATGTAATAATAAAAGTATTATTAAGAAAGCACAACAAACAATATTTTTTCTGCGTTAACATAGGAAGTTCAGACTGCCAAAAGAACTGTTGATTCAATTCTATAGAGGTGTTATTGAATCTATCATCTGTTCCTCTATAACTGACTGGTTTAGTTCTGTGACTAAGCAGGACAGATATAGACTTCAAAGGATAATTGGAACTGCAGAAAAAAAATATTGTTACTAATCTGCCATCTATTGTGGAATTGTATCCCACACGAGCTAAAAAGAGGGCGATGAAAATATATACAGATTCCACACATCCTGGACATAATCTGTTTCAATTGTTACCCTCAGGGCGACGTTTTAGGGCATTGCATACTAGGACAACTAGATATAAAGATAGTTTCTTTCCAAGTGCCATCAAACTGTTAAATAATTAATTTTTATTTTTTTTCTTACTTTTTTAAATAATAGGTTATATTGTATTGCCGTACTGTGTTTTTTATGGGTGAATATGTGATTCTTATATTTCCTTCTTATATATGGAGAACATTTTTTTTTACCAAAACAAATTCTGGGTGTGTCCAACCACACTTGGCTAATAAAAAGGATTCTTATTCTTATTCTTATTCTTATTCTTATTCTTATTTATTTATTTATTTATTTATTTATTTATTTATTTATTTAGTTAGTTAGTTAGTTAGTTAGTTAGTTAGTTAGTTAGTTAGTTAGTTAGTTAGCTAGGAACTTGGTCCAGTTCATAAATAAAATGATTTGTGTGCCATTACATTGATTCCATATTATGGTGAACCCTCTAGATTTAGAGTCCTCAGAAAGAGTTGGCCATTTTTTTTGAGGGCACCTTGGAACTGTACACCTTGCCCAAGATGACCAAGCTGGCTTTTCTCCAAGGAAGCACCGCAGGGGACGTAACCCCTACCTACTACTCCAACGCCAGGTGCCTAAATCACTGAGTTATCCATAAGCAATATATAGGAATCTTTATTGTCATTGCCCCCTTGCAGGAACAATGAAACTTCGTGGTTGCTATATCATTTAAAACATTTCACATAGATTTAAAAACATGTACAACACATAATAATATGACATATAAAATGACTAAAATATGACATATAAAATAAGCTGACTTCAAAGTCCAGAATTTCCGTTTTAGGCCAATATTGCTCTAAAAGAGGAAGCTATTTTTGAGACGGTTTGTTCTTGCCCTCAGTACTCTATATCTCCATCCTGATGGCAGCAACTCGAAGAGGCGATGACCAGGATGTGATGGATCTCTTAATATATCTAATGCTTTACAGTGGCCCCTGGTAGTATAAATTTGTTCTAGGGTGGGGAGTGAACAGCCCACAATACTCTCTGCAATTCTTATGATTCTGTGCAACACTGTCCTATCCCGGTGGGTACAACTTCCATACCACAACATAACCCGTAAGTAAGTACACTCTCAATTGCACAATGATAGAAGGCCAGCAGCAGCTTTTGTGGAAGATGGTTTTTCCTTAAAGTTCTCAAGAAAAATAGCCTCTGCTGAGCCTTCTTTGCAAGCCCCTTTGTGTTGACACTCCAGGACAGATCCTTCTGTAACTCAATGCCCAAAAATCTAAAACCAGTGGTTGAATATCTGTTTTCTGCCTCCTAAAATCCACCACAGGCTCCTTTGTTTTCTTTATGTTTATGTGCAAGTTATTTATTCTGCACCACTTGGTCAACCTCTCCACTTCATCTCTGTAAGTGTTAATTCTTGAAAGTAGAGATGGGCAAGAAACAAACAATTTTTCGTTTCCATTTTTGTTTTTTCGTTTCATTACACAATGAAACAACAAACGAATTTTGTCTCCAAAATGAAACGAAATGAACAGAAACACCGGAAATATTGTTTTGCATTTCGTTTTCGTTATGGCAATACAGTTGAATTGCTTTAAAAATCACAAAAATCACAAAAAATTGAAATAAATGGTAATGAAACGGTAACGAAATGAACGAAAATGAAAATGAATTTTTTGCAAAAATTCGCAAAAAACGGAAACGAACCGAAACGGACCCCTGAAACGACAAACGACAAACGAAATACCATTTTTTTAATTTGTGCCCATCTCTACTTGAAAGTAATGGATGTACCCCCTATACCCACACACACCATACTTGCTCTGGAACTCACCTCTTTCACTGTAACTGCAAGGATCACGAGACTCTCAATGAGTTCTACCTCACAATTTTTCTCTTGTTACCCTTGCTTGTTCTGCATTTCTAAGGAATCTTATACAGTGGGCCCTCATATAATAAACACTTTGTATAACATAAAATCTGTACAACATAAAAAATTCCAGAGATAGGAGAAATTTGCTTCACAAAATTGCCTATGGGGCAAGTCCATACAACATAAGAATGGTCACAATTAGGGATTACTCCATTTTCAATGCATTCCTATGGGCAATGTGTATAAAGGAAAATTTGCTTAACAAAATTTAATTTGGAATGAATTAATTCATTTATACAAGGTACCACTGTAAATCCCATGATAGTGGCTTTATCCAGAGTCTCTGTGCTCTCTCTCTCTCTCTCCTATATTATTTCTGAATTAATATGCAAACATTGTAAAGAAAAGAAAGCACACATTTTCTTCCTCCAATCAATACATTTCTTATAATATTCAACACCATTTTGGGTCATTTCCTCCATGCTTGAGAAGTATGTCAAGACATTTAGAACGTACAAGAACTGGTATTAATTTCAGCCTATTTTAATATACTCATCAGCCTTAAAGTGCAGTTCTGATCAATGCATAGAAGAATTATAAAGACCAAATTCTTCAACTATGCCTCTTTCTAGGAATATTTCTCGTATCTTCAGGAAGTACATTCTATGCATGTCTTGCAATTGCATTAGTAAATGATGCAGGGAAACCATGTAGCGGGCCACAGAAATCAGTTATCTCGGCATTAACAATTTTCAGTTGTGTATGTGATTTTTATTTAAAAAGAAAATAGCAAGTTTATTGCTTCTGGGTTTCTTAGGATGAGATTGAGAAATAGTGCAGCATTCCTTGTAGTACGTACAGATTCCAAACAAGTGGGGTCACAATTCTTCAACTGTCATAGTAGCCAAAACAAAAAACAAAAAAAACTTGCTTTTCTGATTGCCAATTACTTTGGCATAGACTTTTCATGTTTTCCCTTCATTTTGTTTTGTTACATTTTAATACCATGGGGCTGCTACATTCCTGACTGTCTCCTTAACAATTTCTTGTTCGTCAGAGCCATTACAAGTTTCAGCATTTCCCTCTGTTCAACCTGCATTCAATACCTGTCTGTTCTCTCTTCTGAGCCTCAATTAAAGACAAGCCAAATCAAAAGCAGAGACTTAAAAGGCCTTTATCAGGCATGTCCACCTCCTCTTAAATGATCTGTTTTGGAGAGGCAGTCATTAGCGTGACAGGAATAAACAGAACCTGCACGGAATGGTTGAAGCTATGTCTCTGTTCTCCTGTACAGATATTTTGCTTACACAAAGCCGAAGTGTGACACCAAGTCATCCTGCCATCGTTTAACATAAGTACTGCAACAAAGAAGCTTAGAGAGAAGGAAAGATTAATTGGTGTGCAATTGGTGTGGGGTTACCTACAGCTTGCACAGGTAACAATAGGGATGGGGAAGCTGAGTGACAGGTCGGATAGAAACCCAAAGCTAAGCCTCATGCTCTCTGTCTTATTTCCATCTTATTGTTCATTCCTATGGCAGTTCCTATGGATTGAGGAGAAGAAGAATCCACCGAGCTGAAGTGGCTTCATTGTTTAAGATGAATAGGATCATTTAAAGTTGGAGAGCCCAACATTTACCTCTGTTTCTCTTGTTCACGAGAAGTTCCAGTCATTACATAACCCTGCTGCTTTGAAGTCTAATTTTTTTGAGGTTCATAGCTGGATCACTGCGGTCATTTTGAACAATACCGCTCTAAAGCAAAACCTTGGTGCAATCATTTCACCACTACTGAAAGTGGAAAAATGCAACAACAAGAAACACAAGGTTGCATTGCTCCTTTTTTTCATAAACAGTGGTACCCCGACTTGATTTAAGAGCAATTCAACTTAAGAGCGGAAAACTGTTGGCGTTTCACCTGCTGCCTTACAAATTTTAGATATGGTCTGCTCGACTTACATTTTTTTTTCATTTTTTTCATTTTTTAATTTATTTTTCAATTTTTTTAGATAGGTACCCCAACTTAAGAGTAGTTCGACTTAAGAGTATGCATTCAGAACAGATTAGATTCATAAGTTGAGGTACCACTGTATTTTATTCTTTGGTTTCCTACAAGGGATAGAATCTCAAGAGAGGATTACCTGATTGCTCGCTCGTCACTTGTTAGTTTGCTTGATTGTAATTGGACATGGTGTTTTCTTGTTATTGTATTGTCTGGCTATGCTAGGAATGGGGGAATGGTACTGAGGACATCCAGAGGAGTGGACATAATATGGTGGTTTAATGGCTTGTGTCAACAGAGATAGGTTTTGAGGAGTGGCTTTGGTGGTGGCCAAGACTCCAAAGAAGCCCTCTGGTTTCTCACAGGGTAGGTTTGAGAAATTCATAAGTAGGGATGGGCACAAAATGAAAAATGAAATGCTGTTTTGTCATTTCATTGGCTAACGAAGCAAAATGAAACAAAACAAAATGAGGAAGCAGCATTTCATTACAGACGAAACAAAATGGTCATTTCCCCCCATTAAAATGAACCATTTTGTTTCTCTGTAAAATGGTTCTCTTACCTGCTGGGCTCAGAGGTCCTGTCGCCTCCGCTGCCACCGCAGTGCATTGGTGAGATAGTGGTTTATGGTTGTTTTTCAGAAGATGGTGAATGCTCCAGCACTAAGGGTATTCAAGAGCGATTTGGGGTCTTTTACACGACCCCTAAGATCCGCTGGTCCCTTAAATTCGGACCAGAGATCTTGAGGGTTTGTCGCTCTCCCTGCATTCCCACCCCCTCCGCACTTCCTTGTTCTGTCTGTGTGAGGGGAGGGAGAAAAAAAGGGAGAAAAGAATGCACTCTTACCTCCGGAGTGCCGGTGGAAGTTGCTCCGACCCCCGTAAACTTCCTGGTTCCTCTTAAAGGGGCGGGAGGCAAAAGAAGAAGAAGAAGAAGAAGAAGAAGAAGAAGAAGAAGAAGAAGAAGAAGAAGAAGAAGAAGAAGAAGAAGAAGAAGAAGAAGAAGAAGAAGAAGAAGAAGCGAGGAGAGCCCGGCACTCTCCGCATCAAAATTTTTCACTATCCCAGAGCAGGTACTTAAAAGGTGCGCTGGGTCGCACTTAGGTAGGAGGGGTCACACTTAATTTTCTGTTAGCTCCGGAGCTGGTGGGGAAACATTTTTAAGCTCCGGAGCTGGGAGCCATTTGCAGCGGAGCTTAGGGGTCGTGTATAAACGCCCTTGGACAACCACTTGACATATTCTTCAGTTTTCCATCCTGGTTCTTAAGTTTTTCATCAATGGCCTTATAGACCCTTTTCTGACTTCATTATTCTATGATTCTCCTCCTCTTCGTCAAGACAAACAGACTGACAGATGAGTAGGCGGGTCTACTGCGGACCCATCTCAGATCTACTGAAGCCAATTATTTTAGCAGTTCTTCCAAAATACAAACTTCCCCAGGTTTACCTGGTTAGTAAATTAAAGTAATGTATTCTGTGCTCACATCTTTTATAGAAAAGTAATTGCCACTGGCAATACAATGCAGGTTTTCGTTTGTTATTATGCAGAACTGCTCCCATAAATCAGGGACCGGTGATGTGTTGCATTATGTGCAAAGCCCTCAAATTAACTCCAACAGATATTTGTCATTAGGGGACAGCCACTCCATAGATGTCATTAAGAAGGGTGTTTTTTTAAAAAAAATCAGCATTAAGGTAAATGCTGCATTTGAAGCCAAATATAACTCAGAATGAAACGTGTCATTATATTTAACCTGTGGTGATCATGAGATAGATATTGATGTTTGATAATGAAATGATTGGGCAGGTATTGGGGATTTTCTTTACCTACTGCATAGATTTTCACTGGAAATGCTAAGTGCAGAATTAATTAATTTCGCAAGCAATTGGTGCCTTGCCCAGAGATCTGTTGCATTTGTTTGCATACCATCTTGCAGTCTGAGTGTGCATTTTACAGGAGCTCCCCAGAATCAATATTGATGGATGGTCAGCCCTGGGCCAAGACTCCATACATTCATCTTCTTGTGAGCCTGTATCTGAATTTGTTTTACTGTAATCAACATTTGCTGCTGCTACACTTTATATTCACTTGGGGGTAGGGGGTTGGGGTGAAGGAAGAGCTTCTCTTGGGGACTGAGGCAAAGAAGAGGGAGATCAGAAACATGAAGCAATCTTACCCGATGGACTTCTACAAGTGGAATCATTAGACCTGTTGTTCAAATTTTTTTTGACCAATCAAGCAGCCCCTCTGAACATGCTGAGTATGTGCGTGCATAGGTGTGTATGGGGGTGCATGTGTTGATGCTTTGGTTCACAACAAGAAGCATCACAATGTGTGTTTTACATGGAGCCTTTTGGAGTGAGATACATAAACCTTGTTAAAAAATACTTCTGTTTCTTGACATCTTGTCCTTTATGCATACCCTCGTTTGTTTTGTGCTCCCTGGAAGGGCAAGGAGAGAATGATTCTCTTGAAAATAGAAATAGAGTGAGGGTTTGTTGTTCAGTTGTTCAGTCGTGTCCGACTCTTTGTGACCCCATGGACCAGAGCTCCCCAGGCCTTCCTATCTTCTTCTACTGCCTCCCGGAGTTTGGTCAAATCCGTATTGGCTGCATCGATGACACTGTCCAACCATCTCATTCTCTGCCGTCCTCTTTTCCTTTTGCCTTCAATCTTTCCCAACATCAGGGACTTTGCCAACATCAGGGACTCATGAGGTGGCCAAAGTACTGGAGCCTCAGCTTCAAAATCTGTCCTTCCAGTGAACATTTGGGGTTGATTTCTTTCAGGATGGATAGGTTTGATCGCCTTGTAGTCCAGGGGATTCTCAAGACTCTCCTCCAGCACCACAGCTCAAAAGCATCAATTCTGCGGCGATCAGCCTTCTTTATAGTCCAGCTCTCACCTCTATACATCACTACTGGAGAAACCATAGCTTTGACTACCCTGACCTTAGTTGGCAAAGTGATGTCTCTACTCTTTAGGATGCTACCTAGGTTTGCCATTGCTTTCCTGCCATAAATCAGGGATCATAAATCAGACTGAGGGTAAAGCCCTCTTTTTAAAATCAACCAAAATTAGGCAAATGAAACAAATACTCAAGCAATGCTTTAATGCTAATATAAATGAAGTACAGTAGGACCCCAGTATCTGCTGGGCATTGGTTCCAAGCCTTCCTGTGCATAATGAAAACTGTGGATAAGAGAGAATGCGAAAATGTTCCCCAAACTGCTGTTTTGTGATAGTAACTTGCTTACAGCTGCTATTTTGCAACAGTAGCTTGCTTTACAGCTGCTCTTTGTGGCAGTAGCTTGCTTTGCGGCTGCTGAATTATTTATTTATTGTTTCCTCTGCCAACCGTGGGTAACTGAATCAATGGATAATGAATCAGTGGATATGGGGGTCCTACTGTAAAATCATAATGGCTCTTCTGGTGTGTTGATTTTTCAGGATTAGAAGCAGTGGAGAGGTTTCTTGTGTCTTTTTAGACACTCAGCCAGTTGTTCTATACAAAATAGTTACATGGCTTCTGAACAGGGAAGAAGATCAGGTTTGTATAGATGATTGAGCAAATTATGTATAATTTGATGAGATGCCAAACAAATCATACCTCTTGCCTGGAAAGGAGGGATCTTGTGCAGCCTGGAAATATCTACTTGGGGTTCGTTGTGAAGTTGTGTCAGCCTGAAATGATTTTGAAAAGGAATTTGGAAAAGATTTGTGCACTTCTACCCTTGAAGTAAGTAATGTCTCAAAGGCTTTGAACAGTCTGTCTTACTGCATTCAGGCAGTTGTTCAGAATGTGATTTATTTTTTGCGAAATCTTTACACACCAGGTTTATTTATGCCATTTTTAACCCCTTTTCTCAAGTTACACCAAGCCCTATAAAGACCGCATTTTATGCCAGCCTGCTTTCAATCTTTAAACACCTTTAGAGATTACAGCTGCTGAAGATCTAGGCAAGTGGATCGTCTCCATTTTTCATGGAAGCGCTCTATCGTAATGACTTTTTTTTGAAAGGAGTGAATGTATGAATTACCAGGACACTGGGCAAGTCATTGAAAATGGGAGGCTATAATCTTCTGAGATTTCGGCATCAGGGGGGAAATGTTGAGAGAGGACAGATGGTGAAAGAGAAAAAGATGAAAATGCTAGCGGAGTTGAGGTGTCTTTGCTCAAAATGTTCCTGGATTATTTGCTAATGTTTCTGGAAATAAAGGAGTTCTGTTCCGTCTTACACATATTTAAAAAACTTAATTGCAACCTCTCAAGTAATTGCTAATCCTGTCATTGCTGAAGACTGTAATTGAAACACTTGGCATCCTACATTGATGCCTTAGGTTAGGTACTTATTGATAGGCCCCTGAACTTGATGACAGATAGCCCACCAGTCCAAAGAGCCACCCAATTTCTTTGGCATGGGTTTTGAGTAGAGATGGGCATGAATAAAAAAAATGTGTTTTGTTTGTCGTTTGTCATTTAGGGGGTCCGTTTTGGTTCGTTTCCGTTTTTCGGGAATTTTTGCAAAAAAATTCATTTTTGTTTTCATTCGTTTTGTTACCATTTTGTTACCATTTATTTCAATTTTTGTGAATTTTTTAGCATTTAAAGCAGATCACTTGTACTGCCGTAATGAAAATGAAACACACGACAAAATTTCCGGTGTTTCTGTTCGTTTCGTTTCGTTTTAGAGACAAAATTCGTTTGTCATTTTGTTGCAGAATGAAACGGAAAAACAGAAACGGAAATGAAAAATTTTTCATTTCATGCCCATCTCTAGTTTTGAGCATGGAGATGTTTGCATTGGAAATTTCTTTCCTCCCCATCTTATCAACAAGCGCTGGTCTTCCCTATCCTGGAACACTGTTTGGACCAGCAGTGTTCCAAACACATGGAGGGTGCGGAGTGTTGAGTTTTTATGCAGGCACACAAGGAAATACTTTTCCATGGCATCTTCGTGATGTCATTGCAGTGGTGTTCAAAGCACTGGGAGCAAAGAAGAGTCTTTTGTTTGCTTAGTTGGCTGGCTGGTTGGATTTCTTATTTTTTAAAAAATATTTCTTTTTTATTTCTTTTTTTTTTTTGCCCAAGTCCTTGCTGAACACATAGCTGCTGGCACTATATTTCAAGTACTGTTGGTTTTTGGCTCTTTTTATTCCACAAGGAAGGCAGTGAAGAACAAGAAGGGAGCGTGACAGAACATTTACCCTCAAAGACAGAAGTGCTAAGCTATTTAATCATTTCGGCAGAATTAGACTAATAGCCCTATCCTCCATTAATTCATTAATGCGTCTAGTCCCACTTTCAAGCCAGTCTGATGAACCTCCATGGATTCTGAGTTTCTAGCTGTAGCTGCAAACCAGAAAGGGAGAATATCCAGTTATATTGGTATAAGCTGCTTGCTTCCTTGCTAATGTTCTGTTTTGCACCTTATGTCATGCATTTAAAACAATTCAACAAAGCCATTGAATGATGTCAGCAGTTGAGGATTGATTTCTTTATTCAAGAACTGACAGATGCATTTGTTTGATTCACAATGACTTACCACTTAATGTTCCACAGCACATTTGACTTAATGGTTGAAGTCTAGTTGTACAACTTTGTGTGCACGATGATGGTGGTGGTGGTAAATGGCTGCTAATGAAGGGCGTCCTCCTGCAGATTTTAGTGGGCACACAATCTCTGGAAAACATACAACCTGTTATCCAGATGGAATCAGTGGCAATTTGTCTTAAATCAGTGGTCATTTGCTACTGTAGACAATGACGTCATTGCTCCATGCTCCTAGTTGCACAAAAAAAAAAAAAAAAAACATTTCTGCCTAGTTTGGCATGCTACACCTGACTTACAATGCTGTCCCTTAAAATATGAGATCCGCAATCCTGCATGTCAAATGAGAGTTTGCATAGCTTGGTGGACATAGTGATGGTCTGTCATTAAGCTCACTCTGCTGTGTGGCATCCGGGATTTGAACCACTGAGCTGCTGACCTTGCAGCCGACTGCTGAGCCACCACGCTCCTCTACAACCTGTTGTCCAAACTGATTGCTAAAGACCTTTATGAGAACATGTGTCCAGCTATTGAAAATGTGATAAAACGGTCATGTAGAATACAGTGATACCTCTACTTGCAAGTTTAAGTCGAACAACTTGTAAGTAGAGCAGCCATAAAATAAATAAATGAAAAAATGAAAAAAGTGCAAGAATTGCAGACCACATCTAAAATTTGTAAGACAGCAGTTTAAATTGCAACAGTTTTCTGGTCTTAAGTCGAATTGCTAGTAAGTAGAGCCACTTGTAAGTAGAAGTCCCACTTTATAGTTTTAAAATGCAAATAATAAAAAGAGCACCCTGAACAATACAACATGGTCAATAAAATAATAAATAAGTAATATTGGTATATCACAGATGTGTCAACATAATCTTATGGGTCAGTTTATAGAGATGCTAAATACTAATAAAATTGTATACTTCTATTGCATTTGTTTGTCTATAAAGGAGAGTGCTTGACTATAAGTTGAACAGGGTGGCGGTGAAGTATCTGTACTTAATTCAAATTTGGTGAGAACTTTGAGCACTTCCACAAATAAATTATTAAATATCCTTTAAAAAATGGAACTGTTTGGCTGATACACTTGCTTCCATGCCTATAATCATAAGCTCCTATTTACCAAACAACAGTTGTTGTTAGGTAAGTGCTTTGTAACAATTCCATTCTATATATAACTTTCTTATTGCTGGTATAACATATTTACCCAACAGTCCCAGGTGGTGAGATGTAAAATGATGAAAATAGTATATATTTTTAAAGTTCCCATACGGTGTACTTCCTCACAGCCTTCAACAGCCTTGTTGCTGCTGTTTGTTGCTCTTGCCGCTAGAGATGGGCGCGACTCAAAAAAAAAGGTTTTTTGTTTTTCATTTTTCGTTGAGGGGTCCGTTTCGTTTCATTTCCGTTTCCGTTTTGTTTTTTGGAAAATTTTTGTTTTCGTTTTTGTTGCGTAACGAAAACAAAAAACGGAAACGGAAACGGAAATTTTTTGTTTCGTTAGCATTCTTTTCAGTTCAATGTACTTGCCGCAACGAAAACGAAAAACACAGCAAAGTTTTTCGTTTCGTTTCCGTTTCCGTTTTGTTTTTTAGAAAATTTTCGTTTTTGTTTTCGTTGCGTAACGAAAACGAAAAACGGAAAAGGAAATGAAAATTTCGCTGAGTCGTGCCCATGTCTACTTGCCGCAGCGTTGCATTAACCCAGAACACACACGAACAGACACAAACCCACAGGCAGTGGCAGCAACTGACTAGATACAGGATGCCCCTGCTTTACGGCCACCTTGCAGACATAAATCAGAATTCTGCTGCTTCCAGTGCTAATTGCCCTAAGAGTTGCTTTCCCATCTACCTCCCAGTGAGAGCAGCCGCTCTGTCCCTGCTAACTTCCAGCTCTCAAATTCAATGAATCTGTGATCTCTGAATGTTGACGTTCCATTTAAACATCATGGCTAGAAGCCATTAAAAGACCAACCATTCCGTGTAAGTTCTCTTGCTATGTAGGGATTCCGGAAACCAACATGGAGCTCTGCTTGATACATACTTAAACAATCTGTATCATATCAATCTAATCAGAATACAGTGGTATCTTAACGTATGAATTTAATCCGTCCCGAACGCATGCTCTTAAGTCGAACTAAGTCGGGGTACCTATCTAAAAAATTGAAAAAAAATAAGTTTTAAAAAAATAAAAAAAATATGAAAAAAATATTTGTAAATTGAGCAGACCATATGTAAAATTTGTAAGGCAGCAGTTGAAACGGCAACAGTTTTCCGCTCTTAAGTCGAGCTGCTCTTAAGTCGGGGTACCACTGTACGGGGTGCAGTGGTTAAATACCCGTAGTGCAGCTAAAACTGTGCTCACGACCTGGGGATCAATCCCAGGGAGCAGGCTCAAGGTTCACTCAGCCTTCCTTCCTTCTGAGGTCAGTAAAATGAGTACCCAGCTTGCTTGGGGGGCAATATGTAGCCTGAATACTGTGATTAAACTGTAAAGCGCCCAGAGACTACGTGAAGTGGTATGGGGTGGTATATAAGCAGACAACTTTGCTTTTATGGCTTACTGAACATTGAAGAAATTGTGTTACAAGAAACTCAGTGTTCGATGTAACTGATACACTGACAATAAATACAAGTAATTGTGTGTGTGTGTGTGTGTGTGTGTGTGTGTGTGTGAGAGAGAGAGAGAGAGAGAGGGGGGGATTTTAAAGTATTTTACTGTCCTACAGTGCCCATTAAGGCTTCCCAGATAAATTAAAAGTTTATTTGCACTGGATAATTTGAAAGACTAAATTAAATATGAACTGCTGTTGCTCAGGGCAGCATTTGCGAAGCATCTTTGGCATAAATAAATAAATAAATAAATAAATAAATAAATAAATAAATAAATA